>VZTU01003570.1:1336-16221 GCA_013400835.1 Zapornia atra | reverse complement strand
GGGCGCCGCCGACCCCGGGCCGCTGCTGGACGCGCTGCAGCCCCGCGTGGAGCAGCTCTTCCGCGAGGTGAGTGGGGACGCGGAGGGGCAGCGCCCGGGGGCGGGCAGCACAGGATCGGCCGCTCCGTGCCGGCGGGGCAAGAGCCTTTGGGAAGGCGGTTCGGCCGCTCTCCGCCGCGGGGAGCGCGGGGTTCGCTCCGTGTGCCGCCGGGCTGCTCCCTTCCCTTTTACAAAACTTCTTCCCTTTCCCCGGCGTTTGCCCCGTTGTGGTGCCGCTGCCGTCGGTCGGGCTGTAGGGCGAGGCGTGGCGGAGCCCGGCCCTTCCGATTTGGGAGACAACGTGCCCCAGGTGGAAAGGGGAGCAGTGCGGTGCTTGGGAACATGCGACTTTTTCCCCTCATTCTATTCTTCGGGACAGGTAACCCGAGCACTTAAATGCTACTTAGCTTTGGATGTAATGAACTATAATTTCCTTGTTAGGAACTGATGAACGCGATCCCTGTTATCTGGACTGTCTCTTGCAGGGTATCATGTGGTCCAGCAGTGCTGAACTGATTTATGTCGGGTAGAGATGATGAGCAACTAGTTACTTCACTTTCCATCCCAGGGTTTTCTGAAATTACTCAATACAGATTTCTGTGCTGAAAGATTTCTCCTACTTAGAGAACAATTACTCAGGCTGTTGTCCTCCTCCATAACTAAACCAAATCTCTGGGAGAAGTTACACTTGATCCAGAGGTTATATTTTTCCCCAGACTCTTGGTGTTTAGGTTTGGGACTTTTTACAGTCAAGGGGGATGGGGAGGGCTCCCATCACTCATAGGGAACTCCTGAAGATCCCACAGTTGGCTTGCTGGATTTGTGTAAACAGTAGTTCATAAAGTGCAGCAAGATTCAACACGGCTTACGGGGCCGCTGCAGGCCACTCCCCAGGGATCCATTCTGACATCTGGGGAACGTTTTACAGTGGGATTTTATTAATGGCCTGAGCGGGGTGCGAAACACGGCGCTGCATTAAAATGGTTACAGCCACGAAGCCTCAACCGTTCAAAAATGTACTTTTCTGCAGTGCCTTCCAGCTGGGAGCAGCTCCGGGGAGCCGAGCTGGTTCAACTGTCTGCGGGGTGGGATGTGAGAGGGGATGGAGCTGCTCTGGGGGGCACGGGGAGACAATTCCCCCTCCTGCATCAGAGTTACGATGAGGGTATCGCTGTCACCACATCCATTCTCCTGGTAACTTGGTTGTGTCGATGAGCCTTGATAAAAGGGAAATGTTATAAAATATTTTTGTGAAAACCCTTGAATACCAGAACAGAGGGGTGCCTGCGAGGCATAAGCACAAAATCTAGTTAACGTCTTTTCTCCGGGCAGGAATTAGCCTGCCAGTCATGGCAGTGGTTCTGTTCCAATTACTCCAATAAAGGCGCTTAGCGGTGGGAATGGTTTCTGTGGCACTGCCTAAGATCATGTGCCACCTCTTGCTGAGATTTAGTTAAGTGTGGAAAGCTTGTTTTGTACTGGGAATGCTCAGATGGAGATTGTACAGGGGAAAATAAAGCAAAACCACATAATTGGGTTTCCAGTGCAAGAGTGAGCTTGTTGAAACGTTCAGTATGACCCAACTTCTGTCAATACTGAAAGCAAAGTTCGAAACGAGTAACATTTCAAGGAATGTGTGGTAGCAGCTGTGCTATCCGTTAATAGTCATGTTAAATGAATTATTAATGTTCAGGTTTCAGAAAGTGTCCGTTTCTTGACCAAACTGCTCCCCGTTACATAAGGCCTCTCGCTCGTCAGGCAGCTCCAGTCCTTTCTGTGCTCAAGACTTTCTGGAGAGCGAGAGAATATTTCCATCATCATGAACATCAACTGATGCCTGGGGTCAGTCTGTTTGTTGAATTCTGAGTTGGCCCTCCTTTGAAGTTCACCACAGTATTTCAGAAGCGAAACCAAAGCTCCGTACGCTCTCTGTGCGTGACCCGGGGTACTTTGTTCTCTGTCGCTCCCTGAAACGCCTTACTCCATGTACCAGTCCAGGGGTTTGCAGGCAGAATTTATGGCAGAGCCACTTATAAAGAGCCGCAAACACAACCCCAACGTGCTGGCTCTGTTCCTTTTAGTGTTGTTTAAATGTCTGGCACGTAAAAGAGGATAGGAAATAATAAAGGAAGGGTGAGCGTGTCGTTAAGGCAATGAAAGCTGATTTAGACAACTGGGATTTCGTTTCTGGCCCTGGGACAGGCATCTGTCTAACTCTGGAGAGATTGCTGATTTTTTATATGGTGGGACCTCGCCCTTCCCTTGGCTGTTCCTTCAGTGGGATGTGCCACGGGGTCCTGCTTTGACATCCTCCAAAACGTTTCCACCGGCGTGGCCCGAACGTGGCAGCATCTCCAGTGGCTCTATGTCAGAAGCCCTGGTTCGAAGCGTGTAGTTTTCATGCTGGAGTGAGAATGTTAACGGGAGGATTACAGAAGCATCCAGTTGTTGTAAACAAAGCTGGACCGTTTGGTTCACAAAGGATTTATTGTCCGCAGTAGGCAGAGAGTGTCCAGATTAATCAGTTTCATGACAAGAACAATTCAATGGGAGAACAGAGGACTCGCTCCAGGATCCAGGGTTCAGATCTCCTCCACTGTTCCCAGTGATGCCTGCTGAACTAAAAGGATGGAAGAGCCTATTTTAATTTCCTCAAGCATCTTCATCATCCAAATTGCTTTAAAATAAATACATAAACACTGAGTGACTCTGTAACATTTAGACTGCAAGTGGCTGTCAGAGAAGTCTCTTTAGATGCTCTCTTGCCACTTTTCTCAAGGAAAGCCTGTGTTTCACAGAAGGCAGCTGCATCATCTTGGTACTTATACTTCCCTTAGCACAACATCTCTGTCAGGGGCTATGAAACCTGGTTGATACTTTCAGGACCTCTTAGCATCGTGTCCGAGCAGCTAGAAAGGCATGCATAGGATTTCAACAACAGGCAAAACTACTTAATCCCCAGAATACAAGGAGAAGAACCTAATTCACAGGTATCTTAATTCCTGAATAGTCCACAGTCTTCAAATGCTTGAACAGAGCCTGGATCATCAGCTCTGTAAAATTCAAGCCTCAACACCTAGGATTCAATATGTACTTGGAATTTTCTCTCTTTGTAGTTTAGGGACTCCAGTCGTCAGATTATTGGTTGCTCTCTTGGTAAATACCAGAAGTGAGATGGAGCATTCCTGGAAGGCTGAGAGAGCAAGAATTGGGGGTGAAGATGAGGCATTCATTCTCACCCTTGCCAGGCTGCCCCAGCCGGGAAGCGCGATGCCTGAGCTAATGCAACTTACCTGTCATCAGGGCTTATTAACTTGGGCTTGGCAGCATCCTAAATGCAGGCATGAGCATTTTGGTTGGCTTGGAGAGCAGGCAGGGCGCGCTCACATCTGTCTGCAATATGCCACGTAGACTTTGCTTTAGTTTTGTGGATTTTTGTGTGTTCTGGTTGTGCCACTGATGAGTTGTTTTACCTTGGAGACGGAAACACTGGGTTTTTGGGGAACATGGGGGTGGGTGAGCACCCTGGTCTCGCTGGCAGTGCCCACCCTGCTGCCATTCATCTCCTCATCCCTCTCCTAACAAGACCTGTAATATTGCATGTAGCATGAATTTTAAGTACAAAATCAGCCGAATCAGGTCACATCTGCTGTGCAAATATCACCCTGCGGTGTAACCTCCGTGGTGTTTGGAAGCAGCTCTGCAGTCGGTCGCAGCGGGGCTTTCCCTGGCATGTTCACCGTGCTGTCGTGGCCGCTGGCTGTGGCAGAGCAGAGGGGCTCTCTCCCCCACCACTCTTCTGCCGCCAAACGATGCTGACCTCTGAACACAGGACCTGTGATGGCTGCTCAGGATGAATCCAGCCCACAATGCTTGGCACAAGTGGCCGTTGGGATGTGCAGAACGAGTCTCTGCCTGCCCCATGCAAGGGTTTAATTTATTTGGTTTTAATGTAACATTTTGTGTGCTGCTACAGCACAGAGCATTACCCAAGGAAGCTGAACACAACAGGGTGAAGCTATTACCACTCTCTGGAAGGAAGTGTGCCGGATGGTTTGGCTGTTCATGTGCACACACAGTCTGCACGGTGATGTGATACCTTCTCTAAACGTCTGTTTTTATTCCTCCTCCAAACAGAAACTGGGTGAAGGACTAGCAAAGCTGCGGACGGTGAGAGAGGCTCCATCAGACTGCATGTGCCCCCCAGGTAGGTGCAAACGTACCGGGTACAGCCAACACCAGACTGCCTGGGAGCTGCCTGGGAGCTGGACTGACACCACTGAGCTCTTCTCCTATTTGATATATTCCTCTGTATCAAGGAAAACGTGCTAAGAAGTGCTTTCTTCCTGAGCTGAAGCACTCTCTTGCACTTGAGACCGTTAACTTCTTCCATTGCCTTGCTTTGGCCTGTTTACAGATAAAGGAGTTTGAGGTTTGGACAAAAGCAGTGTTTGGCTATAAGAATAAAAGAGCAAATAGCTTTACTGGGTTGTGAGCCCTGGGTGCTGGGCCAAAACAATTTAGAAGTAGTAACAAAATCACTGGGGCTTAATGCAAGTGTGATAATTAAAAGCTGCAGTGTCTCTCTAAAAGCCTTTTAGGAGGGTAGCGACTTCTCCAGCGCTGCCTTGCTGTATGAAAGCTGTCACTGATTGTTTAAATTCCCTTCCAGAGTTTAATGAACTTCTTAAACTGTCAAAACTTCCTGTTCTGCTGTGGAAGTGCATGCTCCTTGGAAACAATAAACAGCTTAGATTAGTTTGTAAAGGAATCTCATTTATAGAAATGCTCTGTTAAGTGCTCCACTGTCACACTGAACACCATGAATAACTCTGGGCTGAGGCACTTCAAGCCTTTTCTGTTTTTCACAGAAGTAGGGAAAGATGGGTGAAAGATGTGCAGTGCTTTGATGGGGGAGAGTGTGTAGGGATGGTTAAAAGCCTTGCAAGCAGGGGAGAGTTCAGTTCTGGCTTTAAAGAAAATGAAAACACCCCAAACTGTGTTCTACACAGCTGATTCTGTGCTACATGTAGGCACAGAATAGGCAAATGGGTGGTTTTGATTTTTTCCTGCCATCCTGGGTGTGAATCCCAACACACAGCATTAATCCATACTCAGGACAAAAGAGATGAACTTTTTTCCCTGTAAGATCATGTGTAATAACTGTAGGAACATTTTGGTAACGATGCTCTTACAAACGCACCGCTGCAGTTGTACTCACTGATTTCCTAATGGAAGGGTGCTGTGAGCATCCCGTACGCCTCGCTGCCTTGGAACCAAGCCCCATCAGCTGAGACACAAATCATGCTTATCTTCAGCTCTTCAGACACTGGTGGTCAAATCAGTTTTCCCCCTTCTGAAGTTCAGACCCAGCCAAGCCCATCAGACTCACGAGGCTCTGCGGGCTGCATCTTGCTCCAGTCTGAGCAACTGGGGTACCAGTGGTGTGTTTAAGGAGTCAAGAGGCTTCTCCTTGGCTCTGCAGAAAGTGATTGGAATTGAAGAGGTTCTTTTGTGGCTAGGAAAGTCCCAATTTGGTTCTGGGTCACTGGGTTTGTTGATTGCTGTGTTTGAGAGATGGGGGTGGGGGAGGAAGAAGAGAGGAGAGGGAAGGTTTTCCCACGTGCTGCTGAAATACTTGTTGCAGTCATTAGTAACAAATGTCAAAGTAATTTGTGAGCTGAAGGCAGGAGAAGTGATTTCCTGGAGGGTAGGAAATGCTGTGGCATCAGTGGCTGCTCCTGGGTACAGCCGTTGGGGACCAAGGTGAGGATGTGCTGCTGAGCTCCTGTGAATCCCTGAATCACTTCTGCTATTTTTAGCAAATCAAAGGAATCGTTACATGTTTGGCTTTTTGTTTGTTTGTTTATTTTCCTCCTGAAGAAAGATGAGTTGTCTTGTGCCCTGTAAAGAGCCTGGTCCAGAAATATCCGGTGAGCTTGTGGACCTCACTGGAATTTGCTTTAGTTATGCCAGGTTACCAACTAAGACCTAAGCCTCAGTTCACCTCCATGGACCAAAAAAGTAGTCCTTGGGGAAAAGAAATGTTCCCTGTGGAGAGGACGGGGAGGTGGGGAGATCCTGCCAGCCCTGCCCAGGGGCAGGGGAAGGTGAGGAGCATAGCCAGTACTGGCAGCCCCACTTCCACTTCCCAGGGGCAGCTGGAAGCTGGTGAAAATCCTGAACGCCTGAGCCGGGGGCTCTCCTCCTCCACAAACTGCACTAAGCTTCAGAAGCCTTCCTTCTTATCACTGGATTTAAAGCAAGCAGTGCTGGTGGTGATGTTGTGTCCTCTCGCCAGTGCGGTCCCTGCCTTGATACCTCTTTGGGAAGTGGGGGGCTGCTCCTTGCAGACCTGTGGGCAGCAGTGGGAGTAAATGGCACACTAGGAGCTTGTCCCACGAGCTCAGCTTGGTTGAACAAGACCTGTTTCTTCCTTGAAGTGAGTCGATTTGGGGGTTTGTTGGAAGTTTGGAGGGCGTGTGTTTTGTTGGGATCGCTTTGGTAAACACGACTTGCTGTGCATGAAAAGCAGTTCAGGGGTGGGCGACTGATCTGTTTAAAAGTTAAACAAGGCTTGAGTTATTTTGACTACAACAAAGCCCTAAATCAGAGCTTGTAAAACAGACAAGCAAAAAAGCCCAAACAAAAGAGAAGACACACACACACCCCCAGCAACACCCCAAAAAACCTCTCCCAAACCCTTCCCCTTTGTGTGTTGTGCCCGTAGGAAGTCACCTCCTTGGTATGGGGCTCAACTGGGTTGTTACAAAGCAGCTTGGGATTTCTCCGATGGGATGCTCGGAGCTTTTCAGGGACGGCGGTGATGCGGGGAGCTGCGGGGGTGCTGGCCAGCAGAGGGGGCCCGGCCATTTCACCAGGGCCGTGAAGGCATCCCAACCGGCAAGAAAAAGAATAATTCTTATTTTTTTCCCCAAAAAGCTTTAAAAATTAAAAATTTAAGAATGCTCTGCTGCCAGGCACGCTGCAGAAAGGTGTCCCCATAGCTGCTCTCAGCATCTGCACCCTGCTTTGAGCCCAGTTGTTTTGCTTTGTTTATTCAGGCCAAGCGGAGGGCGGAGGCGGATGACGATGACAACATCTTTGTGTCACTTCGGCTCCTTCGTGGTTTGGGCATTCCTGTGGCTGAGGAGAGAGGAGCATCCCAGGAGGGGGAGGGGGTTTGGGACAGCTGGGCCAGGTGCGGGTCAGGGTCCAAAATGCCTTAACGGGGGCGGGTTGGTGACCCCACTCTGGCGGGGAGTGCAGCCTTTCAGCCCTTCAGCTATTTGGGACCGGGCCGCGGCGGTTGCGTGCTGCTGGCGCTGGGCAGGCCCAGGACAGGCTGTCCCCATATGTTGGCTCGCTGCGCAACAGCAGTTCAATATTTTTATTATTGTCATTCCCTGAGCCAGGCCTGTAATATTTTGCAGAGAGGCTCCTCGTCCCCTTGCGTGGAGCCCCTTTCTCTGGTGGGATCCCACACCGCCTCTGCCGCAAGACGAAATGCGGCAGGTGCAGGAGCTCATGTTTGCGTGGCCTTTGGGACAGGCTGATCAGCGCGTGGAGGTGGGCTGGAGGCAAAACTAAACCCATCCTGCTTGCAAGGCTCAGCCTTCATGCTCGCAGGCACTTGTCCACAGTTGTGTGGCCTCCAACTACCTTTTTATTTCATTTTATTATTTAAGGAGCCTTTTATTTAACTTTTCTCCCTTGTGTTTTTAAGCACAGTCTTTTGAAACCTGAGGTGGAAAAGGCTCTTAACAAGAGCCTTTGCCATGCCAAAAGTCTTCCGTGTCTGTGAGAAGGTCCCCTCAAGAGCTTGAGGTGCTGGATGCACTGTACTAGAGCTTGGGACCCAGCGTCTCCTCTTAAATCCACTAAAAATAAGGCTTAAACCAAGAAATTCCATAGAAAATGCTCGACCTGGCAGCCAATCCTTGCTGTAAGCAGGGTGAAGGTGTGAAAACCTCCAGTTCTTTCAATGCATATTTCAACGTATGCTTTGTGTTTCCATGGGCCCTTTTATTTAACAGTACCTCCGCAGGCGTTGCGCTCCAGAGCCTTAACTCCCAAGTTTCCTGGCTGCTGGATGATGCATATCCTTGTCTTCATCTTGAATTCATGCTGCGACGGTGTCATATGCTTTTGAACGTATGTATATATTACAAAGCAGTGTTAAATGTTCGGTGTAGTAATCTGATGTTCCAGTTAATATGTGACAAATATTTCCCAATCATGGCTTGGCAGCAGGAAGAGCGGAGCGGTACCCCAGCCGGCAGGACGGCGGATTGCTCCATTTCTTTCAATTCAAACCATGTGTAACTTGGGGAAGCTGATAGTTTAAAATCCTCCCTACCTCTGCAGACTCAGCAATTCCAGGGACTCTCTTGCTGTGCTTATTATTATTGATATATATTTTTATTATTATTATTATTATAGGGGTTTTTTTTCTTTCTTTTTAAATTTTCACCCTAACTATATACCCAGGAATCAGCTTTCTCCAGCTTGCTGGGGAAGTTTAGTGCTGTACTTTCTGTGGTTCCCAGCGACTTGAAAGATCTGCTTCATTTTTACTGGTGTAAACATTGTCTTGAAGTGTGGCTCCCTATCTGGGTTGCCTCCCCAGGTAATTAGCACGACAGAATTTCCCTAATTGCTGAAGATCAAGGGGGAAGAGGGCTCTGCTTGCTTTGCAGTCCTGACAAAGGGCAGATGGTTTCCAGCAGGCCAAATGGGATGCGCTTAATGCAGGCTCTTTGTTTCACACTGTCTCTCGTGATAGTAGCTCTCCATTACTGCTCTCTTTCTACATCTTCAGTATCTGGGTCTAAATAGTTCCAGAAAAATAGCAAATGAAAGCAAGTATTTCTTTTTTAAATAGTGATCTCTGCTTTTCTGAGTTGCCTTCCAGCTACCGAGCTTAAAAGTCTGAACTACTCCTTACTGTCACTCCTTTCTGCCTACTGAAACCACTAAAACTCAGTATTTTTCAGCCATTCCTATGATTTAGAATGAGACAAAGAGGTTAGCCACATCTTCATGCTTTAGAATGTTTCTTAAATCCTCCTTGCCTCGATTTCTCATCCCCTGCCAGTCACTCTGCTTCAGCAGGATTTACTTTCTCAGTCTGACTTTGCCCACAGGAGGCTGGGACGTTATAATTAGCATAAACAAGACCCTTTTTTTTCCTCCCTCCCACTAAATTTAAAAACACAATCAGAATTTTCTCCTGCATGGAAAAACCCATGCCAGGATTTAAAGAAAAAAAAAGAGCCAGAAACCAAGCATTAAACCACCTAAATAATGAAGAACTGGCTGGGGAGGGCTTTGACAAATGGTGCCACTTAAATGCAGGCACTGACTTTCGGTTTTATGTGTTTTCGTCTTACCCCTTCGAAAATGCAATCTGATGGCAGATCTTAGCAGCTCTTTGAGCATAGAAATTACTGCTGGCTACCTTCCATCAGCTCCTTCCTGGCGACCATTCCCCAGTCCCTTTTGGATATTTATGGATGGCCCCGAGGACATCTGGAGCCATGTCTGCGTGCCACATGTGCGGGAACCGCCAGCCAGCCGCCTTCTCTTGGGAGCTACCTGGGATGGGCATGGATACTCTCTGTCTTCTGCTGCTGTGAGTGGTGGGCCCCCATCTCATCCTTTAGCCCCTTAAAGCTCTGCTGCGGGAGTCCTTTCGTGGCTTCAGGACTCTCCATGGATGGAAACCTATGGGTCAGGGGGTTGTTTTCTTGAGTGGTTGCAACAGATGGAAATAGCTGGAGGAGAAGGAGTTTTGCTGGGTCTGGCATCCCCTCCTGGCTGAGCATGTGCTGCAGGGTGCCAGCCACTAAGGGAGAAGGAGTCCTAACTCCCTCTTAAAAGGAATCAAACCATGTTCTCGCGGCCCCGTGTGTTGCTGTGTGTCTGGAAAGGGTTGCTGGCACTGTGGCAGCAGCCAGGTATGTCATGGGCTGTGGTCAGGGGTACTTCTGCTCACGCTGGCTTGCTTTTCTCCATTGCAAAGCCAATTCTGACACTGCTCTGCGCTCCTGATGAGGAGCTCGTGGTGGTGGAGGGAGCGGCAGGCAACAGCCAGGTGTGCATCAAAGGGGAGGTTTAGGACTAGGAATTTGGGGACTGCTCTCAAACAGAGCTTCCCCAAGGGAAAGGCATGTCCTCTACTCAAGACCCATCTGAACAATACCCTACCAGATCAGCTGCTGTGTCAGCCAGCAGTGACATTTAATGTCCTACCGAGGTGACATTAAATGCTGGATGTGGCCAGGACTTTCCGAGGCAGGAAATAGTGTGGTACTAGTGTTATTCCCAGAGCTGGCAGCGCCTCTGACACGGACTCAGAGGCGTGAGCTAAAAGACAGTCTGGCCTCAAAACCACTGGCGCAGGATAATGGGCCGGAGCCACATCCCAGTGAGACCGCGGCAGTATTTATCCTGGTGGCATTTGGTGCAGCTCTGGCGTTTGAACACGGAGGCCTTTTCACAGCGCAGCGTACCAGGAACCAGCCCTTTCCCAGCAGCATTCATCTTTAGACCACTTCAGCAAAAATTAATTAAAACTGGTGACATCAATGGGAGAAGGCTTTGAAAATTTATTTTTTCTACGTCTGCCAAAGTTATTTTGAGTGTAATGAACACTACAAAAATAAACCCGATGACCATATCCTCTGCGAGAGGCTCTGTGTAACTTTATCTTTGTCTCGACATACGAAGTCATTTATCTAGGCACAGATATTTTCTGCTGCCAGCCCCTTCAGCGCTGCCTTTCTGGAGAGAAGGCTCAGAAGCAGGTTGGTTCAGTGCTGGTGAACTGACTCACCTGGGAGTTTCCCAGCGGCTTCCAGTGGGTTTCCTTCTCTTTCTTGTCCACGTACGTGCTGGATAAATGTGCCACCCCCCCACCCCTCCCGCCCCATGAGCAGAGACTTGGCTCTGCAGAACTGATTATTGAAAATAGACTGGGCTTGGCGTGGTACCTCCTGTGTCTGCGTGCTGTCTCCTTGGGCTGGTGGTGCTGTCATCTCCTGTCCATCCTCTATGTAACAGGCTGGGAATGTGTTTCGAACCCGGCATGCTTTATGTTGATCTTCTCATACATGCAGCGCTGATAGAAGCAGGTTTTAGTGCAGAAATGGTTTTGGGGCAGTTGGCTACCACTGATGTATTCCTGAAGCAAAAGCTGCCTTGTTTCTCAGCCGCCAAGAAGCTCCAGGCTGATGCTCTGTGACTTGTGTTGCATAGTAAGCAAGACTGCACAGGGCTGGGAGCATCGAGGCAACAGGAGTGAAACCAAACTGGAGTGTGTGGGGGATGTAAAACTGTCACACCTCTGCGCTCGCAGCGCTGGGTGGGTGTTGTTTCATTCCTCACCAGATCTTGTCAAATAACCAGCCTTCTGGCCTCTTTCACAGAGCACCAGCCTGGGCAAAGGCTGAACAAACAGCCTCATCTGCCCTCCCAGCTTGAGAAGCCCCGGACTATCCACAAACCCAATGTATCTCCTGCTTTGCTGTTCGGAGACCAGAGGTGCTGCTCTGGCCTGGTGCTGCACTCTTGCTCCTGTTTCCTTGCTCTAAGCCATGGTCATTTGTTCTGCTTCCTAGGACTGCAGCAAGGGGTGCTGCACTTCAAGGGATCTAAATACATCTCCATCACTCCTCTCACTCTAATGAAGGCTGGAATTAATCCCCAAGTTAACGAATTCAGCAGTAGCTTTTTGGGGGTTATTCTACAGATTTCTGGGCAAGACAGTCCCTTTCAATCCTTGCTCAATAGTTTCCTAAAGGAAAGTGTTCCCCTGAACATCATCGCCTGAGTAGCATGCCTTCACCTTGCCAGGTGGGCTCATCCTTTGTCCATCGTATTTTTACAGGAGGAAGGCAGGCGAATTGGAGAGTGAGACCCAAAGCTGGCTGCAGCTGAGAGTCCTGGTAGGATTTTAACCCAGTAGTTACGTTGCAGCACTGAGAAACGTGGCTGCCTTGGCTTTGGGGGACTAGGGGTTGACTCCAAATACCAGCCACGAGCAGGGGATCACTGCACTCCTCTCCTGCACCTCTGCTACCAACCCAAACCACAAGCCAAGCGCCAACCCTGCCAGCTGGGACTGAACTGAGGGCTCCAGGAGTTATTTCAGACATAAAAGCAGAAAGACATCAGGAAACTTCCATCTGTTTTCTCAAAATATGCGTCTTGGTTCCCTGGGAAGATAGGAAGGGATTTAAGGGGAAACCTGTAAACATGTAGGACCTGCTTGGAGTCATTTAAGGCAAAGAACGAGGGTGGGCCAGAGCTCCTAAGAGTTTGGGGAAAAAAATGAGTTTAGATCATTAAACGCTTGTATAACAGAACTTCCTGGGAAGTTGGCTTGAGCAAGCTGGTCAGTGCAGTCAGGCAGTGGGGAGAAAGGAGGCAGGATTTCTTGGGGTGCCAGAGGGTTTCGTAGCTGAAACTGTGGTAACCTGAGTGAGCGGGAGCTTTACAGCATGAAAATCCTACTGTTGTCAGTAGCTGCTGAGCTTGGTGCATCCCAGTCTTAATCCTGAAGGTGGGCCAGGGTTTACCTTTACTGCAGCAGTGAAATGACTTAACTTGCCATGCTGACAGGCAGAGCGCCCAGACCTTGCTCCACAGGAAGGTGGTGTGACACCAGCAGTTTTGTCCCCAGATGTGTTTAGGGGGTGGCAGTTCCCCTCTGCCCGTGTGACCGAATACCCCCACGCCTTCATTTTTCATGAAGCAGGTCTGGCTGTAAGAAACCACTGAAAAGCTGCTTTGAAAGCAGCCAGTGTGGAGGACTTGGCTCTGGGTTTGTCCCTGCATGGCTGTGAGGAGTCTGGAGACAGCATTGCTGTGGCAGTGTCCCCCGGGCCCCTTGGCCCTGGGGTGCTGGGTGGGGTGGTGGGACTGTGGTGGCTGAACCCAGCTGGGGTTGGTGCTAGATGTGCAGGAACCAACCATTGAACTGACCTCGCCATGCACATGCACAAGGTACAGCAGTCTCTTGAGTGACAGGTCCTCATGGTGACTCACTGCAAGGAGAAGCAGTGCGAGGAGAGAGATTCAGTTGCTGAGCTTTTTTTAATTGCACCTGTCCTGCCATGATAAACTAGACTGTAAAAAGGCTGGATTTCTTTCTGCTTCTCTAAATCGGACCCAAGAGGCAACAATTCTTGTCATTTCCCAGCTATGACCCCATGGTAATCCCACCACTTGTACATAGCATCCAGCCCTGGGGGGAGGCGATGGTCTCTGCGGGCTCTGGCTTTCCACCCCGAGTACGGTGGGCGCAAGCATTAGCGTTAACTCAGCCTTGCAGGTTGCACTCATGTGGCTTGGTGACCTAATTAAACCTCCACCTGTTATTCGTTCATCACCATCCGACATTGTTTTCTCATGTGGCAGAAGGTAGGCTGGTGCCAAGATCGCCCCAACACTCGGATCTGGCAGCCCGTGCGAATACAATGTGCGTCTTGGGTTTCATCCCTGCAGCAGATGGATTGGGCTCACAGCCTCTTCTGTGTGTGAGGCAAAGAGCTGCTGGGAATGCAGGGGATGGCAGGTTCTGGATGTCCCCCTGCCCACCCAGTACGTGCTCCTTCGCTCTTTTAAATGGGACCTTGAGAGAGGGAAAAACTGCACGTACAGGATGAATCGCATGTAGCCCCGGAACTCACCGAGGGGGCTCTGGAGAGACTGTCATAGAATCACAGAATGGTCTGGGTTGGAAGGGACCCCAAGGACCACAGAGTTCCAACCCCCTGTCACAGGCAGAGCCACCAACCTCCAGGCCTGGATCTACACAGGGTTGCCCAGGGCCCCATCCAACCTGGACTTGAACACCTCCAAGGATGGGGCACCCACCACCTCTCTGGGCAGCCTGTCACTGGGTTAAGTGCTAATTTGGTGCTAGAAGGGCACCTTTTTCGACAGATTGGAGTTGGGAAGGTATTTGTGAAAGACCACGTGTTCATCTTGTAGGCCACACTGGATCTTGGTTGGGGTAGGGATTTGGGGCTGCATAGGTTGCATCTGAAGCTGTTCACATTTCTGGGTACACTTTTAAATTTGGTCTACTTTGTAATTACTGAAGACGTTAAGAGAAGTTGGCTTCTGCTGATTGGTGGCTGCCATTTCTGGTCTAGTTTTTCAAAATTACTGGAATCATGACAAGACTTGAAGACCAAACACAAATTACTTCTTAATTGCCCCTGAAAAACCCCATGGCAAGAACCACCAAACCCAACCCTCAATGGCACAGGACTTAGTTCATCAGAAGGTCCCCTCTGGTTACTTGTCCAGCCCACAAGTAACGTTTCCTACACACTTGCAAGAAATCCTACGTTTCTCCCTTTGCTTTCATAGGACAACCATGGTCGTTGGCTGTACAAGCAGCATGTGGAGGCCAGCAGCCCCTGGGTGGACCTCTTAAACTCAAGCCCTGTGCACCAGATAAAAATTTCACCCCTCATGCCCCAGGCTTTTGGGCAGCTTCCCAGCAAGTATGACATGGAGAGGGAAGTATTTACAGAGAAAAATTAAATTGGATCGATGGAGTTCCCAACCATCTGTATGCTTGTGGTCAGACTTCTAAAAAAAAAAAAGAGAAATGCTAGTAGAGATGAGGTCTATCAGTGCAGTACATCTGGAAATGTTTCTTCTGGCTCGAGTTTGTCTGGGTTCTCTCCCCTTTTGTGCTGTCTCTGAGCAGTCCCCGTTTGCGCTACTCCAACGCACGGCACGCTTGGTGCAGGAGGATCAAGCAGGTTTGTGCTGTTTCACTGCTGGGAGAGACTGAAGAACTTGGATGAGATGTTAAACAGATTTTT
>VZTU01003569.1:0-39723 GCA_013400835.1 Zapornia atra | reverse complement strand
ACTTTGCCATATTTCACTATCTGAAACTTCCTTCCTAATTTATATTTTACACATAACTATGGAACTTCTTCCTTCCAAATTGCAAGCTATCTTCAAGCACAACCTGGAGTGCACCCTAGCTGAGATGTAGCAGAAGAATTAATTGTGTGCTATTGTTAGCAAGTCAGGATCAAACACAGTTCTGCACTAATATCCGTAACATTAACATGTGTTGCAGCCCATAAGATGAAGTTATGTAGCAAGACTAAACCTAAGCAATGGAATTCAATAAATTTCCAAATTTCTAATATTGACAGTTTCCATATGAAAAATACAGAAAGTGGCGTATTTCTATTATTTTTAATATGCTATCACCTAAAAGCATGTTTTATGAGAGAATTGTCTAGTTGGTGGATATTTATATTATAGACATATATTTTAGAATGGATTTTAAAATATGTATTGCAGTTTCTCTGTAAAATATAAGTATTTCATGCTTTAAAAAATTAGTTTCATTACACAATGTGCATAACTTCTTTATTATCTGCTTCATAATGTGATTTATGATCTTAATGGCATCTATTTTCATACTCTTCCTTTCATCAAAATTAAATCATGCACTATCTGTTTATCTGTATCTGTTTTGTCTCATAAACTAATATGAGAATAATTGGAAGATGCCACAGAGCTCTGGTAAAGCTCAGCCTGTGCTGCTCTCACACATTGCTGTCTTTAGATATCGGCATTTGACATTTCTCTATTCCTATGCTTCCCAAGGTTTGAATGAACAGAAGCACTGCTCCTTTCTGTCACCTTTCAGCATATTAGCCCTTCTAAGAAACAAGACCATGAGCTCTTTCTCCTTTTGCCCCTCAGACTAACATCTGTGTGGGAGGAGGCTTGGCAGCAGTTGGAAACACCCCACTGTGCCCCAAAATTGCAGCCAGTGAGGGGGACACAGAGCACCACCACTCCTCAGACATAATTAAGAAAGGGTGGAAGCTGTACGGAGCAGGTTGTGTGGACTCACCTGAGAAGATATGTGGGAACACATGAAAAAAGACACAAAAGGAAATAAATTAAGAGATATAAGAGTTATGTGAGGGGAGACACAGGCAGACAGACAAAACAGGACACCAGAGGATGAATGTGAAGAGGCACAGTTTCAGAGAAATAGCAGTGAAATCAGAGGAGACATGTGGAAAACAACACTGTTGGAAGCACAGCTGGAGACACATTTGTGGAAGAAGCAACTTCATGCCATGAGGAAAAATGGAAGACCATGCCAGAGCAGGGACACCCTGAGGGGCCTGCAGCACACTGGGGAGCCATGCCAGGGCAGAGGAGCAGTACAAAGTAAGGAGCAGTGGAGGAAAACAGTTAAGAAGTACTGAACAGCAGAAGGATACAAATAGTCATAGAGACCAGCCTCCTCTCCTGCCCATCACCTCACCAAACTGATTGGGAGGGGCTGAAAAAAAATCACTTTGACAGGAGATTTTTATCAGTTTGGGAGAATCATTAAAAAAACTCACCAAAACCAACCAACCAAAAAAACCACCCCACAAACCCCACAGTAAGCAAACTTGTTAGGTAAAAAAAAATGCCACATTTTGTATTCGACAGGGGAAAAGAAAAAAAGAAAATAAAGTCAGCTTTTTTCTATGAAAGGAGTTCACTTGAAATAAAGAACTATTCAAGTTTAAGAACTTTACATTCATTAATTCCTACATTATAGAGTGGTGGAATTTCAATTGAAGGTGCAAGTAGAAAAGACAGATTTAAAAGTGGAATTTGTTGTTAGTCTCTGACACAATTAATGAGTCTTCAGTATTACACATAATTCATAAACTGTACATAGACAGGTTCTGAGCAAGAACTTTAATAACTCTTTAAAATATAAGAATTCAATGTAATAACAATTTAACCCTTTTTCTTAGAAAGAAAAATATAATCCAGGGGCTGAATCTTTCTTTTCATTTTCATAGAACTGTAGTAAACAAAGTCAGCAGCATTTGTTCTATTTATTTTCTTTTTTTTTTAAATACTGCACTTTCTCCCCACATACCTCACTGTGCAAGTAACAAGAATTTCTCAAGTAATTTTTATAAATATTAGTTAAATACTAGTTAAGTTCCTGTACGTAACTAACTACAGGGTTTTATCTTAAAAACAGATGTTTTAATCAGAAAGCTACAGGTAGTCTTAAAGCTCTTTTACATTTAGAACTAGTTATAATAGTTTGAGAACTATTGTGAAATCTTAATATAAGTTATTTGGTCAAAATGATTGACATCTAAAAATGCCTGTCAGAGGAGAACCAGAATTGTGTAAAACTGATTCTAACGTTATGAAAAAAAGAAAATGAAGGAAAACAATAACACCAAATTGAAAGTGACTTGTGAATTCTGTCTTTTATCTTCCCCATCAGTATCCAAAGGAAAAAAAGAGCCTGAGGTTATAAAGTTATACATGATGTTTACAACTCAGCTTTCTAATAGCTAAAGTGCAAGAGCTATTCTTCTCATTTGCCCTATAGCGAAGAACACAAGGCAAAACTTCAGAAAGGATGAGAGTGAATTGGGAGTATAGTTGCCGTTTTCTAAAGTGAGATCATGTCATATTTTAAGTGGATTTCAAAGGCATTTCTGTACAATTTAGAACATAAATGTAAAATCTCACAGAAATATAAATATCATTATCATCCAATGAGATTTAAGGTAGGTTTTAAAAGGCACTTCTTAATTTCCAGGGATACTTATTTGTTGCCATGTAGAGACATCCAAATCTTTGGAATGTTTAATCTCTCCTAAAGTAGCCTTCTGGCTCTTTCTTTAGTCATTAGAAAAGAGGGGGCAGTTCCAGTTATTTATCCTTGATGTAAAATAAGGAGTGGGTTTCTATTTCTTTACTTTGATAATAGTGTGATTCAGAACAACACAATTAGATTAGATGACATGAAATAGCTTAGATAGAGGCAATGAGATAGGTAAGAATCATTTAAGATAATGTCTATATGCCAGGTTTTTATTTCCCATTCTGGCTTGCTTATGTTTATAACTGCATCAACTGTAAAGCAGAGGAAAATGTAACTTTTTTTGAAGAACATTGAAGGATTTATATGAAAGATTTAATAAGAATTGATTTTCGTAGTAATTATGGTCTGCCAAATTCTGTGTTTGTTTAAACTGTAACAGAAGGGTTAGAATATATTGATAGCAGAAAGGTTCTCACTGCAGATTAATATATTTTTCCTACATTGCTTACTAGCTTTTCTTTTCATTATATAATACATTTCTTTCCTAATAGCATTTTAAGATTGTTTCTGAAGTAAAGATATCCTATTTATGGAGCTATCTTTGCAGCTTATAATAATACAGGAACTGTGGCTATATTAGAAATGCAGTTTGGAATGGCTTCCTGGTCTCCGTGACAATTTTGTATCACACATTGATAGTGCTTCTGAGTCATGACCTTTGATAGCCTATAATTTCAATACTACATAGGCCTAATACTAAGAAAAATACTTCACAGCCTTTATTGACCACAAAACTTTCTGAAGGCCTGACATTTCCTTTGTTTGCCTAGTACAGATCACTGGCAACTACGTCGAACAGTCAGTGCTTTGCTATCCTCAAACTGGAGTGCGAGCAGACTAAAACACCAAGTCCTTTCAAAGATTCTCATCACCTACTTTGTATCAGACATCAAATCATGTTCCAGACTGTACCATTTGAAGCCATAAAACAGCAAGTGGGATTTTCTGTATCAGTAAGAGCATTACCCCAGTGTCCTGGATAAATTCCAACACAAGTAATTACACTGTGCCAGTAAATCCCTCTGCTTTTTATTTGGACACTGCATTTATATTTCTGCTAGTAAAACATGATGTGAGGTTTGCTGTGCATTATTAAACAGGTGCTGAGTTTTACCTAAAGTGGCTGCATTTCAAGGATGTGTGACATGATCTCTATGAGATGCAGTAGGGGCTTCATATATCGATTCAGAATGCAAGCTGGTACCCTTGAGATAGTAAGCATTATATAATTATATATTATTATTCTTATTATTATTATATTCATGCCAAGGAGTGCTAAAGAAACACAAGAGTCTTGAGCAACCGTAAGTAGAATGCACTAAACTGTTAATCAGAAATACTTTCACTGGTTTTAAATAGTATTGGATTGACCATTTTCTTCATCTGCATACCTTCACAGGATCTGAAAAATATCCCTTTTTCATACCGTAATAAAGGTACTGCTTTCATAATTTAAATAAAATATGAGCGTTTGCATCACATAGGAGCTTACAGAGAAACTCACTCCTTTCTCAGCGTAGAGAATGGCATTCAACTCCAACATGGCCTTACCCGTCGCTGCTGTCCCTCCAGGGCTGTACCTGCTCTGTCGTGGGCTTATCCATGGCCACACACTTTGAAGTACTCCAGCATAACCTCATGCAGACAGTGATGCTTCAAGATGTACCTGCTGCAGCATGGTACATTCACAGCCTCAGATGCTTCAAGGTGTACCTGCACCAGTGTAGATTTACCCTTGGGCCACAATCCCTTCAGTTATACACGCTATGGCATGGGTATAATCATGGCCACAAAAGCTTCAAGACATATCTGCTCTGGTGGACTTATTCACAGCCACAGATGCTTTGGGGTGTCCTGTTCCAGCATGGATTTACCCACAGATTACAGTCCCTTCAACTTGAGTGCATAGAGGAGTTCCAGCCTGTCCAGAACAGCAGCACAGAAACAGCACCGATTCCCTGGCCGTCTGCCAGCCCAGGCACATCACAGTCACTGTTATCAAAATGTTCTCAGACACAGAACAGTAAGATGATAAGCAGTGCAGCACTACAGCAAGCTAAAAGCAGCCACTAACAAGTACCAGACTTTACTATACAGTAAGGCAGGCAAGTCCCCTGGCAACAACAGAGGTCAGCTGATTAATAGCTAAAAAGCAGTAACAGATATAAATTCAATCTAGCACATTCCAATCAAATCTGCTGTTATCTCAAACCCTTTGAGCCCCATGTTGGGTATCAAAAAGGACCATCATAGTTTAACCCAAGCCAACAAGAAAGCACCACATAGCTGCTTACTCACACTCACCTAGCAGGATGGGGGAGACAATCAGAGGAGCAAAAGTGAGAAAACTTTTGGGCTGAGGTAAAGGCAGTTTAATAAGATAAAAGCTATGTAAACAAGCAAAACAAAACAAAGAATTCATTCTCCACTTCCCATGGCAGAAAGGTCTCCAGGAAAGCAGGGCTCCATTATACATAATGGCAACTTGGAAAGACCAACACCATAACTCCAAATGTCATGTGTGTGCCCCTCCCCCATGTCCTTCTTCTTCCCACAGCTTTACATGCCAAGTATGATTCCATATGTTATGGAATATCCCTCTGGTCAGTTTGGGTCTGCTTGAACATCCTGATATTCAAGGGGAAGGGATAAGGGAAGGGGGGGTAGAGGGAGGTCTTGGCAGTGCAGTAGTTCTGGGAAGATTTTTTTCTCTTCAAAATGAGACACAATTTTTCATTTTTGATGTAAAATAGTTATTGGTATACTTCAAACCTTACTCACCTGATGTGTGAATGAGTCATGTGAGTTCAGTCTGAAGTGTCACAGAGCTATAGTATTAAACTTGAAGTAACCTCTAAGTTAATTTGAATTTTATTACAATTAATACCAAACTTTAACCATGAATCATCAGGAAACATATTTTCCACATAAACGTGCTGTGATTTTAAATAGTTGTTAACCTGTGCACAGCTTCTCTTTTGCCCTTTTTATACTCTGAATCTTGTGTAAGGCAAGCGTATGCTGCTTCCATTTAAAAGTGTAAAGTAATAGTTGCTCCTGATCACACTTGTCGAATACTCCTGGAGGCCTTCCCTCTGCATCAACATCCTGCAGGCAGAATGCCTGCAGCAAATATCTCATGGTTAGTGCTCTGTTTAATCTGCTTCATATGACAGTGCAGTTTACCCCACTCTATTTACCATATGCTCAAGAAACATGATGCTGGAAAATGGATTCTTTGTGTGTTTGACTCCTGAGGCATATTTCTATAAGACCAGTTGCATTCTGAGCCCTGTGCTATTAGGTGTTTTGTAGAACTACTACTAAGAATACTGTAATTAGTACAGCTGCTCTTATTACCAAACAGAGCTAATTTATTACAACGCAAAGCATGATTAAATAATTTAGTGACACAGTATACCATGTTCCTGCAAAATAATAAATAATCCAGGTGCTTTTCATTTCATATTTATTTCTATTCTGCAGTCTCTCACTTCACCTACACTGTGCAAGAAGACCACATCAGACAACTAGATCATCTGTGTACATACATGTAATCAAACATCAAAATATGAACATACAGGATTATTTGTGATCAGTTGCAGGGATTAACTAAAATCCATGTTTGTCAAAATCAAAGTAATTTTCTTATATCATAGAATCATAGAATTGTAGGGGTTGGAAGGGACCTCACAAGATCATCGGGTCCAACCCCCCTGCCAAAGCAGGCTCCCTAGGACATAGCACTCAGATAGGTGTCCAGACGGGTCTTGAATATCTCCAGAGATGGAGACTCCACCACCTCCCTGGGCAGCCTATTCCAGGGCTCTGTCACCCTCACTGTGAAAAAGTTCTTCCGCATGTTGATGCAGAACTTCCTATGCTCCAACTTGCAGCCGTTGCCCCTTGTCCTATCCCCACAGACCACTGAAAAGGGGCTGGCTGATTCCCCCTGCATCCCCTGCTTAAGATAATTATAGACTTTAATTAGGTCCCCCCTTAGTCTTCTCTTCTCAAGGCTGAAGAGTCCCAACTTACTCAGCCTATCCTCATAGGGCAGATGCTCCAGGCCCCTAATCATCTTCGTAGCCCTTCTTTGGACTCTCTCCAGGAGATCCCTGTCCTTTTTAAACCAAGGAGCCCAGAACTGGACACAATACTCCAGGTGGGGCCTGACCAGGGCAGAGTAGAGGGGGAGGATCACCTCCTTTGACCTGCTGGCTACACTCCTCCGGATGCACCCCAGGATCCCATTGGCTCTCCTAGCCACCATGGCACACTGCTGGCTCATGGCCAACCTGTCATCTACCAGGACCCCCAGGTCCTTCTCCACTGAGCTCTTCTCCAGCAGGTCATCCCCCAGCCTGTACTGATACAAATGGTTGTTCCTTCCCAGGTGCAAGACTTTACACTTGCTTTTGTTGAACTTCAACCGGTTTCTAACTGCCCAGCTTTCCAGCCTGTTCAGGTCTTGCTGGATGGCAGCGCAGTGTTCCTGCGTGTCAGCCACTCCTCCCAGCTTTGTATCATCGGCGTACTTGCTGAGGGTGGATGCTATTCCCTCATCAAGGTCGTCAATGAAGATATTAAACAGGACTGGACCCAACACCGAGCCCTGGGGAACACCGCTAGTCACAGGCCTCCAGTCAGATTCTACTCCACTGATCACGACCCTCTGAGCCCGGTCCGACAGCCAATTCTCAACCCACCTCACTGTCCACTCATCTATCCCATGCTTTCTCAGCTTTTCTATCAGAATGTCATGGGAGACAGTATCAAAGGCCCTGCTGAAGTCAAGGTAGATGACATCCACTGCTCTCCCTCCATCTACCCAGCCTGTTAGGAGATGGTAGAAGGCTATGAGATTGGTCAAGCATGATTTCCCCTTGGTGAATCCATGCTGACTACTCCTCATGACCTTCTTCTCTTCCAATTGCTTGGAGATGACATCCAGAACAAGCTATTCCATTACCTTTCCTGGGACAGAGGTGAGGCTGACTGGCCTATAGTTACTAGGTTCTCTTTTATGACTCTTTTAAATCCTTAGCAGTGACACAAAAAGCACTATATAGAAAGAGACTTGTTTTAAACTGTGAAATGTAAATCTTATGTATAAAGAGTAAATAATTTGAGGAAATATTTTCAATTAAGGAAAAATAAGACCAGCATAAACATGGGTGCAGCTTTTTTATTTCTTCCATGCAATATAAACCAAACGTCTCCCAAAACTGAACGTATTGTTTGATGTAACGTCCTCTTCAAGTGATATTCCATTGTCAAAATGGAATTAAAGGCTTTCCTTTAAGCAAAATGCAATGAAAGGGTACATTCAGCTTCTGACTAACATTTGAAAAACAACCAAAAAGGTTTCCTACCATTTTGTTGCTGAGTATGGTTATGTTCCCTATTATTTTTTCATTTAGAACTCTTTACCTATACAAAGACAGTATAATTGACTTAGAAAGTTTGATACATGTAGCCTAGACCAGAGAAACCCAAATGGGACAGGAGTGCCTCCAGTGTCAATTTGGATTGAAAAGTCAGTTTATTAGGATGGAGAAATTCAGCGCATGAATTTCAATAAGCTTATGCCATGTTACATCAGCTGCAGCTCTAAAACTTTTTAGTTTTCAGTGAAGTTTTTAAAGAGCTACAAGTAAGAAAAAAATAGCAGAGTACAATGAAAACAGTTATTTAAACATAGAATTAGCTAGCGCTTCTTTGAAAGAACAAAGAAGCACTCAAATATAACCAAAGTACATTGTGCACTTTTTATATTGTGTTTATTACTGTTTATGTGCTCAAAATGACAATATGTTTAATGTCTTATACTTTGATCCTAATATCTGTTTTTATTGCTTATTCAAATAATTTTCTTAAGTGTTTTTTCTGTTTATTTTTAATCATGGCTGTTTTAAAATATGCTTCATCTACCTGATAAAATGCAAGCTTGAAAATATGAGTAGATAAATGTGTCTTGATGAGAAATAAAGTTTTTACAATTATGAACTCTCTTTAAAAATAATTATTGGAGTATTTATCGTAGCAGTGGGAAACATTCATCACTTATAATATTCTCTTTTCATCTGTCTTCAGATAAAGGAATAAAAATTAAATTCCAATTAGTTCAAAATTTTAGGAAAATTGTTTGTCTTACCTGGTGAAAATGGTCATTAATAGTTTAATACTCACATTTTCTGAATTATTTGTCTAATTCTTTTAAATTTTATCTTTCTAATCTTTTATTTACCGTGTGGATAGCAACATCAGAAGAGATGCATTTGAGAATGACTCTTAAAATAAATGTTACATGTAAGTGTAAGTAACTTGATCAGCATACCTTAAAATGAATTATGAATGCTACATCGATGGCATGCTATTGAACCACGCACAACAAACTAAGAAATCAATTAATATGTTTCCAAGCAAAACAACCTGGAAACCGTTGGGATGAGAATGCTAAGAGTTACAAAGCTAAATTTTGGAATGGCTTTTCAAATGTTTGAGCTCTGATCGCTCTCTGCAAAAGGAAAATGATAGAGTGACAGAAGGTCAGGAAGCTCCTCCAGGGAATTGCTCTATCAGAGGCACCAATGCAGTAATGAATCATTATGACAGCGTTATAAAACAATAACAGGCTGAAACTTTGGGTGAATCACTGAAGCATTTGTTGCAAATTAAAAAAAAAAAAGTAACTATTAAGATACAGATGTTAAAAAAAGAAATCTATAGATCGCTGTACAGAGAAAAAGTACTTCAGCTTGCAGGGTTGTTGAATTTCGTCACTGTTGAGTGTGGCAAACCTGTGGGGGGAAAAAAAATCTGTGGAATCTAAAATGTAAATTTATTCTTATAGAGATACTCGGTCATTCTCCTGGTCTTCTCTGTGCAAAAGGAATTTTACAAATACCATTTGAGGTGACAACAAGTATCAGACTGTGGCAAACAGAGCAATCACAGAACTCAGATTTTAGGACACACACTTCTCTTTGCTTCTTCAGTGAGCTTTCACATGCTTTTCATATACAAAGAGCACTGTGGCTTCTGCTCTTCCAGCAAATAAATTAGCAGCTCTCCTGCACAGTATAGGGAGCTGCCTTGCTCTTTAGCCATTTCCTTGCAGTGACATTGGATGCTGGATTTTTCCACCTGCAGCTGCTGGGGTGGGATGGCTGCTGTCATGGGCTAAGAAGCAAAGTACGAGAGTTGGCTAGCAGACTGGCTGCTCCAGCACCCTGCAGGAAAGGGGTAGATCAGATGTGTGGTATTCTGGGGAGTGTGGTCGGGGCTTGAAAGCCTGAGAAACATGTTAGGGAATGCCGCTTTCTGCAAAGGAGATGGTGCCCACTACTGCAAGCAACAACTGTTCAATGAACCATCCAACAAACACCCCACTTTCTGAGGAAAATTGGCAAACCATACCCCCAGTGCTAGAATGTGGATTTCACTTGTGCCTGTGGGATAGTAAAAGAGGGATCTGAAATCAAAGTGTTTCTGAGAGGAATGTATAACAGAAGAATAAAATACCAGCATTGCCTGTTAATAGCTTAAAAAAACCCTCCAAACAATCAACCCACCTTTCTCCATGTACTGACAAGAAACCTACATGGAAGAAGATCCTCCTTCCTCAACAAGCAGCATGTTTTTTGGGGCAAAGTTATGTTTTCCTGACAAACAGTGGACTGCAGAAATACTGTAGACATAATTTTCAAAAGTATCTTATGATTCTTTATATGGCTATTTTGGATATTCAATGGTACGTCCAGTTTTTCCTTCAGACTGATCCCATGGATTTATTACTAAAAGAAGTATTTATTCCATTGTGATAGTCACTTACAAACTCAGCTTTCATAATTAAAGCAATGTGAAAGCATACCTATCAGTCTGGAGCAAAAACATGTTATTACACTGAAAGTCTGAGACAAGAAATAACTATGTTTTTTCAAAGAGCTAAATAATTATGGTCAGTTAAGCCATATACAAGCTAAATAGCTTTTCTTCATTCTGATTGTCATTATTGATACTGTCTCAGCCTCATAGCCACATGGCTCAGTCACACAGTAGGGTAGTAACAGGCTAATGAGGAGGCAAAGGCTTTGCAGAAATCCATGCCAGCATGTACTAAAATGAAGGCCAGACACTGTAATTGACACGGGTATGTGCCTTACTGTACATTGATCCTTTCTAATTGTTTTCCAGTGTTCTCAGAAAAGCAGGTATGATTGCCTCAGTACTTTTAGCATTACAAAACACAGAAAACAGACCTGGAAAGCAACTTGAGGTATTATATAATCAAATTCTTTGCCTTAGCTGTAGCTGACGTATTCCTAACACATTTGCTTTACCTTTTGTTTCAGGGTTTTTTTAAAATATCAATGATATGGATTCTAAATTCTACCTGGACAGCATACCACAAAGCTTAATTACCCCTACTAATAGATACTTTGTTTTTTACATCTAACTTAAATACCTCTCCTTGCAAATTAAGCCCATTAGTTTTTGGGCCAACGGAATAAAGAACAGTTAATTGTCCTACACTTACCAATGGCTTTTTATTTACAGGAAGGTCATTACTTTGTCTCATGGTCTTTAAATTTTTCTGAACACAGAAGTAATATAAAAAGACAGAGTTACAGGGCACATTCAGATGTAAACTGTTGAGCAAGTTGTGAAGATACTTTTGAGTGAGAAATAAATTTTCTGTGCATTCACTATGCTTGACTGAATAGGTTATTGGTAAAGGGTTATCAGATAAAAAATCATATATATGTCAAATCAGGTTGAGTTATATTTTACTAAAAATACTGAACATATTATAGGGAGTCTATCCTCTCTATAGAAATCTATCAGATTAAGTTAATTTGGAATAATGAAAGAATGCCTTAGGTTATTTTATTATAGTTGCATTATTAGTAGTATTTCATATAAGGGAGTCTAAGTTTACGAATCCTAATGTAGTGAGGAAGGCAGAGAAAGGAAGGATTTATTCTACTTCTCAGATGAGAATAATCCTTAAAATGCATACAGAAATAAGACTGAATTTTCTAGTACAATGAAATGAAAATATTCTAGAATAATTAACCGAATAGAAGTTCTGAAAAGAAATAGGTCTGTACTTACATACTGGCTGAAGTCAAATGTATGCAAGCTTTGATACACTAAAATATATAATCAACATTTTGTTACTCAAAACAATTTACTTGAGTAAAGTAATTCTCAGTTTATAAGGAAACTCTTTTAATATTTAGTTAGTTTTTTTTTTTAAAAAAAGAAAAATTAAAAATAGAAAAGCTTTACTTATTAACTGGCTCTTGAGAAAACAATTGTTCCTAAATGTTGTCTTGTCTTAGCTTTGAAATCATGTGTATATGCAATATATTGTTTGCTTCCTTTTACTACACATCCCTGAATGAATACAGAAACAAAATATTCAAACCCTACTAAAATACCAGAAAAGTCAAGACAAATGGCAAAACTCTTTTTTTCCCTGAAATCATGCTTTTACTTTGTAAATGTAGAGCCACTATGATATTCACTGTATTTTAATTATCTTTTTTCCTTTATATATATATTTATTAATAATGAGAATAATGAGGCTGAAAATCTTTCCCCTCACTGCTGCCTTCAAGATTTTGCATGCAGAGTTAACTCAAAAAAACCTCGTCACTAAAATCAGTCAAAATACAAACCCATTCCTTTAGTATTTTTTACTTTTGTGGATTGCTCACAACTAAATTTTGTAGGTGTTATTACTGAAAAAAAAGACAGAACACCAATAAGAGAAACCTTTTCATCTTATTGCACAGCATAAAATTTAGCTGAAAGACAACAAAAGACTATCACAGTGTGAATATTCTTGGGCTTATTGTTGTGTGCAGTCAAAGACATGGCTGAGCTTCACTACAGATGATGGTATTTAATTTTTCTTTTTCCAGTTTATTTATATTTTTGTCTATTTAGCAGAGCTTCAATGCTTCCTGACATGTAACTTCAGTAACTAGCTAAGAATGTAGAAACGAGTGTTTCTGAGGTAAAAACGATAGACTTTCGAAAGAGATGAACTTCTGCTAAGGACACACAAGTTTCCTCTTTGCTTAAATCACATCTGAGTTTGACCCCAAGACTTATAATCCAAAAAAACCTTGCTGCTGTTGCTGTGCTTTGATTTTATCCATAGGCCGTTACAACTCCCCATCATAACAAAGAAGAGCTATGTGTGAGGTAGGTGTTAAGACATGAAACTACCATTCAAAGGAATTCTGAGTACGAATCCCAAGGCACTATGGCGGTGTTTAAAAGTCTCTGTTCTACAGAAGAGGAAATGTTAGGATGAAAGACAAAGGACAGTGTAATACTGTTGTGCCTTTCTTTTAACCAAGATCTAAGAAAAACATATTTGCTTCTCTCAAGAGGTTTAATTTTCCTATAGTTCAGGAAATTGATGGTTATAAAAATCAGCAAGGTCAGGAAGTAGTACCATGGCAAACTCATCAGGAAAATACATGCAATTTTATTTGTATTCCTGGTGCGAATATCCAGTAAGAAGTAAAAAAAAAACCCAACAAACCCACATTCCAACTATTTATTTATTGTGCTGTTTCCAGAGTTAATACATAAATCAGTGAGCACAGCACACCAATAAGAGATAAAAGTCATTTAAGGTGTGATGGTAAACAGGGAACTGTGAAAGCACTGTGTGATACTTCACACTGCTTTGCCCTCAGTGGCAACCCTACAAAATTTCATAGAATCATAAAAAGGTTTGTGTTGGAAGGGACCTCAAATATTATCTAGTTCCAGCCCCCCCACCCCGCAATGGGCAGACACACCCTCCACTAGACCGGGTTGCCCAAAGCCTCATCCAACCTGGCCTTGAACACTGCCAGGGAGGGGACAGCCACAGCTTCGCTGGGCAACCTATTCCAATGTCTGACCATCCTCACAGTAAAGAATTTATTCCTAAACTGTCATTTAAACTTACCCTCTTATAGTTTAAATCTCTTGCCCCTTTTCCTATCACTACATTCCCGAATAAAGAGTCCCTCTCCAGCTTTCCTGTGGGGTCCCAGAGGTGGATGCAATATTCCAGGTGGGGTCCCACCAGAGCAGAGGTTGAGAATTACCTGCTGGTCACGCTTCTGATGCAGCCCAGTTATCCATCCATAGCTCTTGGATGGATAAATGTGAATGTAAGTACAGTTTTCTTTCTGGAGCTGTGCTGTGTGTCTGCATCCTGGCACTGGCAAGATCTGCTACAGGGTGGCCACTGTGAGGAGTGGATGGGGCTGCCCCGTGTTTGACACAGCTGGCTGCAACCAACCAACCAACCAACCAACCAACCAACCAACCAACCAACCCACTCACTGCAGGGCACAGCCCAGCCTCGCAACTGAGGTGGAGGTGCTGTGGGGAATGTGTAAAATAGTTACATCCCCATGTGATGCTGGTTAGCTCATGACGGGACCAAGTGTATCTTGTAGAGATATACAAGGTGGGACAAGGCGTACCTGGAGTGATAAAGGGGGAAGAAAGATGCTTTCTGTAATTGTGTAAGGCTTATTTCCTTTTTTTTTTCCCCCTCTTGGATTGTTTCCCTATACCCACACCTCTAATTAAACTTTAATAGTAATTAACAATAAATGAAGCTGATTTCCCAAACTTGAGTCTGCTTTGTCCGCAACAGTAATTAACTTGTCTCCTGTCTTTACTCACTGTCTATCTCAAGCCACAAACTTTTTCATGCCTTTTTTATCCCCGTTTTCTTCCCCATCTCATTGAAGATGGGCAGTAAGTAGACAGCCAGTTGGAGTTTGGCTGTTAGCCAAGGCTTTCCTACCACAGACACAAGCTTAGTATTTGTGTATTGCGCAGACATGTAGCAAGGCCAAAAAAATAAACTAATTTGAGTGTAAATATTGGTATATTACTGTATGTGTTTATATAAAAGAAAAATCAGAATGTTAAACCCAGTCTATGTCCCTTGAATCAGTAGAATAGTCTTACAAACACTACTACAAACAGGAATAACTTAATTATATTTTATTAGAGCCAGTGGAGAAAAGCTGTAACAAGCACTGTATCCAAGAAACAAGATATTTTATTTTTGTTTTACAGATAGTGTAGCTTAATTGGTCTGGGTTTGTGATAGTAAAGACCACATGAAAAATATCACTTCACTCATGATATCTTTTCAGCAAATATTACTTTGTTTGGATAATTCAAATGTTTGCTTCTTTCCTACTAGAAAGATGGTATCTTCTATTCCTGAGCCACTATTTATAACTACGAACAAATTCAGAAAAGTTACCACTTGTTCAATTTAAATTGAATTTATGTTGACAGGGGATGTACTGAAGTCCAAAGCTTGGCACACTTCTAGCTGTAAACATGCTTGCTAGTAAAGAAAAAAAAAAAGAGACAAACTTTGAAGCAGTTGTAAAAACAAATGAGAACTTAGCATCTTATTGTCATAAGGATATACAAATTATGGAAATAACTATTCTGCAAAACACCGAAATACTTTTGACTACACATGGTTTAAATTCTGGAATGTAATTAAAATATTTCTTGACTCTTCCTTTTTAACTAAACCAAATAAAATTTTAAAACTCCTCTGCTAGAGGGAACTACTGTGGATTAGAGAAAAAAGTCTTCTACCACACTATAGCTGCGTTTACTAATCAGACCTTTATAATTGCATAAATATGGCTCAATACATCTTTTCTTTATGGTCATAGGAAGCGTGATTAAATGACTTATCACAAATCATTTGACAATTTGGACATGCTGAGTTAACAAAAGTTTATTCAATAGTTTTGCTCAGATATGTAAAATATCATATTATGAATCATTTTAATCTGACCCATGTCACCCATGTCGTGCATGGTATTGCTAAGTCACAGTGCATAGTAGAAAAGACAAATCTGAAAGACGTTATAATGTTTGCATTGTAGTTTGCAAAATATTCCCACATACTAAACCTATGAAGAAAATGTTTGTATTATAACTCCTAGCTGAAGAATCATAGAATCACAGAATGACAGAGGTTGGAAGAGAGCTCTGGAGATCATCTAGTCCACCACCCTGCCCCACAACCCCCTCCTCCGCCCTGCCAGAGCAGGACAGAATGGAAGAATCCATCCCCATTAATTTCCTTCTTAGAAAGCCAGAACCAGAAATGTCACAGGCTTTGTGCATCTACTCAATACAAAATAAAAAACTTCACCTAGGATGAGAGGTATCTTTTCCCAAAATGACAAATTTAGCTTTCACAATGAAAATAAAAGCTTCAGGAAAATTTTTGTTAGCTAAAAACTGTTCCATAATCAATCTATGACTGTGTTAACATCAGTGCCATAAAACTAACATCTCTGTATGATTAAAAATTCCCTGTCCCTCCCCGTGCCACAGTGCGGGGGAAGAAGGGAGCAAAATCATGACTAAAGTGAAGTCTGCTAAGAAGAGGGGTGTGAGGGGAGGTGTTTTTAAACCTGGTTGTATTTAGGATTGTCTGACTCATTCCACTGTGTATGGTGTGTAGTGTCATAAGTTAGATAGGTTTTTTTGCTTTACTCTGTGCTGAGTCTGTTTTGCCTGTGACAATGCCTGAGTAAAATGTTTCTCTAAGAATCTATGAAGAAGTAAATAGAGCAATATGCGAAGAATTCAGTGGGGTTTTGAGGCCTCAAAAAGCTGGAATCAAAACTTAATAGCCTTGGTGATTATTAAACAGGTATTCTTTATTGCAGTGCTGGGCACACAGGGAATATCTCCTCCTAATATGTGTGCCATTTAAAGCAAAATGTCTCATATTTATAGATCACATATTCAGTATAATTTCTAAGAAAAGGCAGGGTTATGCAAATTTTCTCCAGGAAGTAATTTGCATTAACTCCTCCCAGATAGAGCATGCTCAGTGACACTCAGGGAGTCTTCTGGTGGTCTTCAGGGATGAAGGCTGAACATCTCTCTCAGCGCATGCTCTTTACAGTTTTCTCCATAGTCTCAAAAACACGTTTCTTCTCCCAAAAACACATTCCTGCACAAACTAGTTAGGAACCCCTCTTATCTGAAAACAAGATATACTCTTGTCTGTTAGTTGGTTGATGGTCTCATTATTCATTACTTCCTTGTGTATCCAGTATTACGTATCATTCAATCAGTTTCTTTCAGTTCAGTGTGCTTCATTTTGAAATCTCTTCTGTGTGCTTCATTTGAAATCTATTTTATCGTAAAATTCTTTGTCATTGCTGATGTTCTTTTCTTCTTCTTTACCCAGATTTTACCCTAAAATCTGGAAGCTTTTTTAATCAATCATTTTTCACAGCATTATCATAACTCTTCAACTGGATATCAGCTCAGCTTCAGTTCTTCTCTAGATTCTCACATACGACCTGTTCAAAGTTAGCCAGATTTTTTTCTATAACAGCTCAAAGACATCTTTTCTATGGGTCCAAATAATTAGTAACTTTGTGCATCATCTCTAATCTTGATTATCAAAAACAGTTTTTCCACTTACCTTCATGAAATTCAATCATGACTTTCTAAAAGCTAGTCAAAAAGCTAATGCAAAGCTTTTTTCCTAGTCTGTAACTTTATAACCCTTCTTCCACACTGTTCAATTGGCTGCTTTTCTGATAGCAAAATAGAAATTGACTTCTTACCTTCACAGTGAAGGATCTTCTAGACTATCTCTATCACCTCTCAATTATATATTCTTCAATATCAAGAGGATGATTCCTGCCTGTGACCAACAGTTGAGTCTAGCATTTTGGGTTGGGGTTTTTTTGTTTGTTTTTTTTAAGAAACAATGGTAATCATTGTGAGGCCGAAACTACATGAGTTCCAAAATGAACTGGAAAATTGCCCTAACCTACTTTGCTAATGTTTTAAATATATATTCCCATGAGCACTTGCCAACACATCACATAGGCTAGCACAGTAATGGGTTTGACTCTCGTCCTGACTAATTCAGTTTTCATGAAATGGGAATTAAGTCATAAGAAATATGCAATCTCTTTCACAAGTAAAAAGAGTTTAATCTTCAACTACTTTAAAATCAACGGTGGCAGTACATGACCTATAAGATAATGTTTGCTGAAAAATGTTTCAATTTTCTAAATATACTCTGTGAAATGGAAACTATTCCTTCCTACTGCCATCATAGAGAAAAGGAGTTCCTTGAGGGATTGTTCTAGTTCCTTTTTCCCATGCATTAAATCTTTTATATTAATACTAGACTTTTAATCACTTATTTAAAGAAAAATTCTGCTTTCTTTTTCCCTTTACAAAGCTAATGATCTAGCGTAAAGAGCTATTGCCCTTTATCTACACAGGCAAAGTGCTAATTGTTCACCATGATCATGTTCCACAAAAAATTCTGTTACTGAAAGCATTTTCCCCGTGAGATTTAAACTGTCATTAAACAATATCATCTATGTACCAAAAAGAAAAGCCAACCCCCCCTTCCCCCCAAACCCAAGCCCACAAAGCTAACCCCAAAACCTCAAGTGCCTCTGTCGTCAGATTTAGCAAAATAGAGAGTATAGACCTTTAGATAATTTTTCATCATGGGCACTGTACAAATAAGGTAATTTTAGCAAAAGCAATTTAACAGCTACTGTTAGATTAGAGGAAAAAGTAAATATATTCAGATATTGGAAGACAATGCAAGAAAAAAAAAATCATTCTTACTGATTTTTTTAAATGGAAAGAAAACGCCCGCTAGATTTTTCTTTAGTCTGGAAATCATAGAATACCTAGTACTAGACTATCTCAAGTTCAAATTGATCCATAAGGATCATTGAGTCCAACTTCCTGCTCTTCACAGGACCACCTAGAAGTAAATCATATGACTAAAAGCATTATCCAGACAGTCCTTGAACTCTGACGGCCTTGGTGCCATGACCATATCCCTACGGACCCTGTTCCAGTGACCACCATCCTCTCAGTAAAGAACCTTTTCCTAATGCCAAAATGTGGATAGGCTAGCTGATATCCCACTTGTGTTAAGCTCTATAATTCTTTTCATAACTAGATATTAACCGATGAAGGCAAGTTGTATGGCACATAGAAAAAAAAATCTATGTTTAATTTATAAAGGTTATCATGCTAGTAGATATTCCAGATCTCATGACCAACAATTAGGCATCTGACCCATTAGCAGGAGAAAAATGTAATTTTGATAACTGCTGAAAAAACAATATTTTTAAAAAAATTGTTTGGTTTGGAATACATACAAATTTTACTGCTTTCTTAAAATTGAAAAATCATTGGAAAATTAATGCAAACACCTAGTGATGGAGTATGGTAAGAAAGGTGGCCTAAAGGGGTATATGATGGAATTGTCTATCTCAGCCATTAGTATTAAAACATATAACGTATGTCATAACTATTCAATTTACTATCTTAAATTAACTGTAATGTAATGAAAACCACATACGTCCTTATTTTCCTTCAAGTGAATTCAGAAATTTTCACCAGTCTTGGCTTTCAAATAATTTGAGCTTCAACAATTAAAAGTACATAGTTTGTTACACTAACTATTTTTAATAATACTAGAAAGGTAACCAGAAGGAGTTTTTTTAGTAACAAAAAAGACCATGAGTATAATCCTATATTAGAAAGTACTGTTGCTTATTTATAATTACTCTCTAAAAATAACTGTGAATCATTAAATGAGTTCTATGCATGTAACAGATAAAGCCCACAAAGATTTGCAAAGTGACAGTACCCCCATTTTTTCTTTAATCTTCCATGATTCCTCAGTCTTTTTCATACTCTTACTATTAATATGGGATGATCCATTTTCTTATGTAATAGGCAATCATTACCCATTACTCTGCTGCAATCAAAGATGCTTTGTATTGCATCTTGAGTATGATACAGCAATAAAACTAAACTTTTTTTTAAGGAAGTTAATGTTGGCATAAGCATTAGGTTCATTGACATGTAGGTACCAGACAGCTCTCAGGTTGAGTGACGTAACTGGTATTCTAACGTTTTACTTTTCATTTGCTGTGTTATCACAGATGCTTCAAAACATCAGAGTTCTTCTGAATGGTAATGAATAATTCATCAATTTTGATCTGAGTGATGGATTCTCTAACATTATCAGTCAAGCGGAGATAGACAGTTCCATACTACAGATTCGTGAAATGTCAGATGATACTTCAGCATAAATATTTACTTCAAGATGGGGTGGGGAAAAGTTCTCTTAGATTACCTAGTTGCATGAGTCAATAATTTTCCAGGTTCAAGATTGGTGTTCAGATTTCTCTACAGCTATCATAGAATTACAGAAAATCCTGAGTTAGAAGGGATCCACAAGAGTACATGCCAAGTATTTGTCTGATAACACAGGGATGTTTGTAGTTGTCACCAAGCAGTTAAGAACTTTTCAGTTGTTCATATTCTCCTGCTAACAAGAAGGCAGGGGTGGGCACCCAGGAAACTGGGAGGGGACACAGCCAGGACAGGTGACCCAAACTGGCCAAAAAGGGTACTCCATGCCAATTATGACATGCTCAGAATAAAAGGGGGTGCTGGTGGGGGAGGAGTGCTCGGCTCAAGGACACGTGGTTTCTGGACGATCTGGTTTCAGGACAGCTCTGAGCTGTACAGCCTGAGTTGTGCAGTTTGGTGAGCAACTGCATCACCAATTTTATATATTTTGCTATAAAGTCCTGCTACTGTTATTCCTCTCTCTGTTGTCCCAGTAAACTGTCCTTATCTCAACTTGTGAGGTTTGCTCTTTGGGTTTCTTTTCTCTCCCCTTCCCCCCACTAACCTCCCCGTCCACCCTCTTAGAGAGAGCAACTGCATGGTGCTCAGTTCCCAGCTGGGTAAAAACATGTTTTCAGCACTGCTCTCATCCTAACTCCCAAACAGGGCACTACACCAGCTGCTAGAAGAAAGTTAACTCTATCCTAGCCGAAACCAGGATAGCATTTTAAATGAAAAATTATTCAGTATAGATTATCATTATAGCATATCATAATTGTCCACAATCTCATTCCCTACTAAATTGTCAGTGTTTAACACTTCTGCTCCATGAAGTCATACATTATGTCATCATTGCCACATAATATTTGCTTTACAGGTGTGAAAGCCCCTCTGTCTTTTGTTGGCTAATCAAATTACATTAATGAAATTAAATTTTTCCACTCTAGTCAGACTGCCTTACATATATGAAAACAGGAGGTTTTCAGATTGAGATACATATATATAGTATGCAAAGATCTAAAAGATGCTATGTAGTACTATCCTTTGTGTAACTTCTACAACACTGGGGGGAAAAAGGAGGAGTAGTTTAGAAGATTTAGAAGAAGAGAGGGAAAAAAAAAAAGCATTTCTGGAAGGTGATTGTTGTGTTTTAGCCTCAGACATCAGCTGAGCACTACTTGTCACTTGCTCAACCCTCTCCTGGCAAGGTAAGGAGGAGAATGTGCAGACAAGGGCAAGTTGTGGGGTTTACTGACACAGCACAGGGAGAGGGAAATAACAAGACTTTTAACAGAATATACACAAATGGTGATAACACAAGGACTTTAGTGATTCCATGACCAACCAGACACTCAGCCCACACTCAGACCTTCTTGTAGCTGCCCCTCCTCAACTAGCCCCCTTTTATGGAGGGCATGATGTCACCCTTGTCCAGCTAAGCTCACCTGTGCTAATTTTCCTTGGGAAAATTAAGTCTGTCCTAGTTGAAACCAGGACAGCAATCCATGTATAATGGAAGGAATCATAAGGGATTATTTTTTTATATATAAGCAAACAAAAGGTGAAAAGAGGAATCAAAGACAGTGTAAACAAAAATGCCAAAATAAGAAACAGAGAAGCTTGTTCCAAACACGGCCTGTCTTGTAATTATTTTTTTTTAAATAATTAATTAGCATGGATTTAAAACACAATATAAGAAAAAGCACACAATGTACTGTAAGATCGAGGAATATTGCCATAATGACATAAGATAACAAAAGGAATGTCTGGCAAAGCTCTGTTGAAACAGTGAAAGATCATTGTCAGCATGTGAAAGACAACAGAATTGCATCAATATCTATAACCAAAGAACCTCCTGATGCTGCAGAAATCTTAAAAAATACTCAATTCTGAGAAGGGCCCTGCTACACGAGCCACATGAAAATCTGCCCACATCCACTACTTTATTGCATCTTCTGTATTTCCTTCAATTTTGTTTGACTTCATTGATCTCAGCCTAGTTACGCTTAGATTTATTTTAGCCAAAGATGTGGACCCAAACATTTTACAGCTGGCATATTACCAGCATATGTGAATGCCATAAGATGTAGAAACTTGTCCTGTTTTCATTAAACAGCAAAACGGTCACTAGTTTTAACAGAGCCAGGGCTTTGGTCACAGTTCTTGAAGTTTACCTTATCAGTGTTATTTTTGTGTATAAAAATCACTGGAGTCTGACATAACAATACCTTTCAGTGATGCCATACAATAACTGATTAAACTATGGATTTTTTTTCCTCTCCTTTCCTAATATATGTAGCCAATCAAAAATAGGTATCTTTGAATTACATAGACAATTTGTTGGAAAAATAGTCTCATTTTTTTTATAGTGCTTTTACTATCTATTTTGGAAGTTTCCTTCAGAAACCACAAAACAAATGACTGGTATTCCATTTTAACAAAGCACCACTTACATTCTGCAGGCACTGGATTTGTTTTACTCTCAAATTCCTAATGGAGTTTAATGTTTCTGTTTACTTTCTATTGTGTTCAAAAGCCTAATCAATGGTGTCAGCACACGTCCGTAACCATGTTTCTCTATTAATGTCTGATACAGGCAGTAAAGCAAGCATAGGGCACTGTTCAGTAGGCCCATGGCTGGAGGATGGTTTTTTGTGCTGTCAGTTGTGAGCCAACTGAACTGCAACAAGTAGTACAATTGGTGGAAATAAAATGGCACACTGACAAGACTGAGATGGTATTGAACAGGACACTGCAAATGCATAATCTCTTACCCAAAATAATTAGAATCTGAATAAAAAGGGGAAAACAGCAGTCTACCCAGAAACTAGGTATTCCTGGTCTCTCAATCCCATTTTAACTATGTGTCTTCTAAAGCTCTTTATCTCAGTAACAGTGTAATGCTCTACATTCCATGGGTTTCCTTGTACTCATATATTCCTGAATGCCTTTTTTTGACACATTCCAGCATTCAAAATGATCAGCTATCACTTAGAGCTTTTCGATAGATAACCTTTCATATGTATTTCTCCCCCTGGAGTTGTCACTCCATTTAGTCTTGATAGTTCTATATATGGACCATTATATCTTTTCTACTGACAGTGCTTATGCAGCAGCTGTTGTATACGAATCTCTTTTGTTCTCATAGTCTTTTCTGTCACTAGCACAGCTGTCTTAGCTGTACGCTGGCGTAGTCAATTTCAAGTTAGTGAGCCTATTCCAGTGGAGAATCTGGCTCTAAGTCTTTGTAATTAACATAGACAAATATTCTCCAGGGACAAACAAATAACAGGTACTTGAGCATAAGCCTCCCTTTTAAAATACAATTTAAATGTAATTTATTGATTTCTTCCATTTGGAAAACAGGAAAAAAAAGTCTTCTACAACTTTTCTTTTACATGGTAAATTTAAAAACTGAACCCCTAGGGAATTTGACTATATCATACTATATGCACGTAAGAAACATTGTAAATTAAATTTTACTCCATTGTTTTATAATGTGAGCATTTAAATTCCCACCATCTATACAATACTAGAGATTACAACTGTAACTGCCATTTCAAATAGATTCCTCTGTTAGTTTTAGTAGGTAAGCATTTTTCCATGAATGTGAATATTGTGCAACACTTTCAGGACACTAAGAAAATTTAGAGAATTGAATTAATGCAGCATGCTCTCCATCAATATACCTTCTGGCCTTTAAGCTTTTAATACTTCCACTAGTACATTTATTTTCCATCCTATTATGGTTTGATGAAATTGTCTTAAATTTTACTTTAGGAGATTATAAAACAAAATAAATTTTTAAAAAGTAAAATATACCAGATGAGTATTTGGCTTTTAATGCTGATGAGCATGAAATTCTGGTTAAATTTCATTAATAACTTAGCCTCATTTAAATCACAGAGAAACAGATTTACACAAAGAACCTCATTAACAATAAGTAATTGATGAATACTTTATACTTTGTAGTAAGGAAAAATACTTATAAAGGTATATATAAAGTTTAAAATATATTCAACTAATATTAAAATAGCACTAAATTAATATCTACTGAGATCAGACATTTATTCTAAAAGAACACACTTCATTGCAATACAAAATAAATCACTTAACACTTTTTAGCAAGGTATTCAGTGTAACTGGTTTCTCATTATAAATCCTACTTGTCTGCTTACAGTTGACAGAAGAAAATAATACCAAAGTTGTCAAACCCTAGAAAAAGAAATTGTGAAGATAAATGCTAATAGGAAAATATGTACAGCATGAGTGATCCATAGTGGAATCTTATAACCCTGAGAATTAAATATGTCCATTTTCCATTTTCAAAATAGGTACCTCTTAATTTCAGACAGAACTGTGTCGGGGGATGCAGCAGTTCTGCTAGCAACTGGGTCATGATGACTGAAGAAATTGACCATGGCAACATTCCTGCATTCCCTTGAGATGGAGAAATCACTCCCTTTGTAACAAGCTCATGGAACAAGATGATAATGAAGTCCAGGTGCCAAGAAGAAGGCAGAAAAAGATGACCAATGAACAAAATGTAAAATGACCCCATAGCCTATAGTATTCTTATGTGTTGTTTGGTTAATAATATAAAGAGTCTGTGGAGTTGCAATAAAGTGGCTGGAGCATATTAAAATACACTGATCACTGAATGGTGTGTCGTGTCCGTCTCTACAACGACAGAACTGAAATGAGGACGAACTGAAGGTTAAGTTGTAGCTGTGTGAATCCCTCATGCAGCTCTAGTTTGCGTATTTTTCTCACCAAGGTCACTTGTTGGATACAAATTCTAAAGAATAGTTTGGTAGCAATTATTAAATCTGGTCTTCTTTCACTCGATTATTGCATCGAATATGGTACAAGTGCTTTCAATAAACAGAACAATTCCCTTAATTAACTTGCAGTGTCTGTGATTAGTGACATGCCTTTCTTGGTGGCCATGTAAGCAGAATTAAACAAAACAGTTTTGATTCTTGCTCACAAAATTCTTGTTTCCTTGTTCCTAATTATCTTTACAGTTTTCTGTTATCTTCATACATGGATTAAGTCTGTTTGACCAAACACAGTAGAAAATGTGTTCTTTTCAGAAAAATGCCAAATCATATCAAAACAGAAATCAAATAGGTGGATGATGTAACCAAGAGAGAAATAACTCCATCTATGTGTTTGTCACCAGAGATAAACTGATACAATGATTAGCTGTGATTAGTGTCATAGTTGTGACTTTAGTCCTCCAGATTAATACTAGGATTAAATTTCTTAGTGTGTAGCTACCATTACTTCACAAAGATGAGAGTATCTGTCGATACCCTCTTCAGATATTTCATCTGAACTCTGTAAACATGAACTCTACTCACTCATTGCTAAAATAAAAAGTGCAACTTTGCAACTCACATCAGAGATGCCTGAGGCTCAACACCCTTTTTTATTTTATGTAGATCAAAACGAGTCAATCTGTATCTTCTAACCAAAAGGAAGAATGTAGCAGAGGGGTGTATACTTTATAAATAATTAAATTCTCACCCAACTTCATGGATCAATGATTGACAAGACTTAAGGTGGATAATGCTGGAAGGTCAGATCCACCTAGGCTTACATGCATATTTTTGTATCTGTTTTCCAACTCTTGTTGTTAAAGTAGTTACTTTAAGAAGTAACCTTGAAAAAATCATCTAGTCTTGCACACACAATTTACAATGGCAGTAAGTTTTGATCTTAAAAATCAACAAGTTTGTGCCATTTTCATTAAGTTTATAGGAGGGATAATAAAGACTTTCTTTTTAATACTAGTAGATGGTTTTAAAATCTCAACACCTTTAAAGTACTAGCTTAGTTTTAAAATTTTTGATTCAGGAAGGACTGAAAGCTCACTTCCATGTATGCATGCTTAGTGGACATTTGGGATTGAGACAGTAGACATCTCTTCTGTATAGTGAAAGGTCCTGAAGGACATGCAATTGTCAATAAGGATTTTGCTTCTTTTTTTTTTTTTTTTTCCAGTTTGCAATAACAGAGAAGTGACCTGGCTTGAATATCTGAAAGGTAAATTTGTCTGGGTACTGGGGTGATACATTGAACGATCAGGAACAGAGGTACTGTTTTCCTCAATCTCTTCAGTGGTAGGGAAGAATATTGAAAGGAACAGGAAAGCACACCTGATGAACACATGGCTCAGATGCTAATGCCATTAGTGAAATTTTGGGAATTTTGATCATGGAGAGGTTTACACTACACCAGGCCTGCTGGCAGCAGGTGGAGTTGCTGTCTCAAAGGGGAAAAAGAAAGGGTTCTCGCTCATGAGTTGGCAGAGGTTTATAAACCAGGTTTGAAGTGGGAAGGGGATAAAACCAGGCTCTCTGGAGATGAGGCTGGGGGTGGCATGACAATGTTGGGGGTGAAATCAACAGTCCAGCTCAAGTGCATCTACACCAATGCACACAACATGGGCAACAAACAGGAGGAGCTGGAAGCCATTGCACAGCAGGACATCTATGTCTTAGTTCCCATCACAGAAACACGGTGAAATGACTCTCATGAATGGAGTACTGCAGTGGATGGCCATAAACTCCTAAGCAGGGATAAGCAAGAAAAGAGGGGCACTGGGGTGGCTTTGTATGTTAGGGAGTGTTTCAATTGTATAGAGCTTATTGATTGTGATGATAAAGTCAAGTGTTTATGGGTAAGGATGAGGGGAAAGGACAATAAGGCAGATATCCTGCTAGGAGTCTGTTACAGAACACCCAACAAGGATGAAGAAGCAGATGAAGCATTCTACAAGCAGCTGGCAGAAGTCTCCATATCACAAGCTCTTCTCCTCATGGGGGACTTCAACTTAGCAGAAGTCTGCTGAAAATTCCACACATCAGAGAGGAAACAGTCTAGGAGATTCCTAGAGCATGTCAAAGATCACTTCCTGACACAGCTGGTGAGTGAGCCTACCAAAGAGGTCCCTTGCTTGCTCTCCTGTTTACAGAGAAGGACTGGTGGGAGATGTAGTGGTCAGAGGCTGTCTTGGGCTTAGCATTTCCCTTTTTCTTTATGCCTTTAAGGATTTGTCCCAGCCTGAAGATTTAAGTCTTTCCTACATGAAAGTTGTAACAGCCTAAGCAGAAGTTAGGGCCCATGCAACAGTAACATTCAGATGTTTTTCAAATGCCTCATCACTGAGCTAGAGTTTATTTCAGATATAAAACAGATAGCACATGTGCTATCAAATGTTTTATTTCCTTTGTGACATAAAGCCTCCATCCCATGAATGAAAGCCTAGGTATGTCCAAACAGTAAACTTGTTGAAAAAAGGATTGAAGAGCTTTACAATGATAACCACAACATGTGAAGGAGACAGTGAAATGAAAAGCAGAAGAAACTAGCCAAATATAATGGAGAAACAAAAAAATCTGTATTTTGAATGGGTTAAAGAGAAGGGAAATTTCCTTACCATGCACTTTTTCCTTGAAATGAGAACATAAATGAACCTTAGAAAATCTTTACTAACCAACAATATTAACTTAGAAACAAAATTCTAAATGTTGTAATTTAAAACATTTAGAGTAAGAAAATAATTCTATTTTGCTACCCCTTAACATAAATGTGTAAATAAGAAACTGTCACCAGTGTTTGCTGTTTTTTCTCAATCTCTTTTATTATAAGGAAATAAAAATAAATGGAAGAATATATTGTACTTTTCTAGGTCTAAACCAGCATGGTTTTATACTGGTTCAGAGTGCCCTGTCAGATAACATGGAAAGAACTAATTGAAATGTGATTTCCATACTAGGAATTGCCCATATTTCAAGCTGTCTCTGTAGACAACCTAATATGAGCTTTGGTTTCAGTCAGTGTTCTACTGAAGGATCTATTCAACTTAAGCGATAAGAGCAAGTTACAAAATTTAAGAGAGTATTCTGCCATATACATGACAAATTGAACAGCTGTATTTTGATGAAAAAAATCCACCATATTTTTAAGTATCAGTTCTAAACATTTATTTCAAGAAAAAAAAAAAAGTCCAAAAGATAGCTGACAAAGTCCAGAAAACAGTTGTCTTTGAGATCAAGGGAAACACAGCCTTTCACACCAAGTAAAGTTTTTAATGCTGGATCCAGGATCCAGTGAACTAGGAAAAAAAAAACCCAGGTAAAATTATGGAAAAAAAAGCCCTCTTAATAATTATCATTTATTTTGGAGTTTCCAGCCAAACAGTTGAAATACAGGACAGGAAATGATAATGAAAATGAATACAGGGGCCCATTGGTATTCATCCTATCTAATATTGGGTGCATAAATAATGTACCAAGTTAAGAGCCTATATGCCTAAGGATCTGTACAAAGACAATGCAGAACAATAGACTCCTCTATATGGTGCTTCACTTGATACCAGATCTTTAAAATACTTTATGAAAGTGCTGTCTCCTGCAAGTTATAGTGAATAAATTTGGAGGAGACAAAAGTAGGACAACCAATATTATCTCATTATAATGAAAAAAGGAGGTCTGCAAGCAAATCAATGAGAGCTAAAGAGAAAGGCTAAGAAAACAGTATTTAGAGTATGTTTCTCAACAGGGGAAATTATTCTCAAGGAATAAAAAAATCCCCCTCCAGTTTGTTTTTTTTTAAAAAGTTTTACTGAGTTGAACTTCTATGGCTGCCTGAACATGACTTTCTAGTATGTAAGTATACAAGATCTAAGCCTACAGAGTTCCAGTTCCGGAGTTCACCCTATTGGTTCAAGACAATTAACCTTTAAGTAATTAGTCTAAGTATTCAAAGCTTTTTGAAGTTTTCTGGGCTTTCTTTGATGTGCTTAAGATGTCTCGCACATTAGTTTAGGAAGTCTGAAAATGTGGAAAAAATATGATGCAAAGTAGTAGGGAAAACACTTGTCGATGTTTTATATTACAAATTTATATTAGTTTAGAATGAAAACCTCATTGAATTAATTATATTCTTTGCAAAGAATAAAAAAATTGAATTATGAATATTTAATCAAAAATTTAATCTTCACCTATTAACATTTTTCAAGGAATTGATTTTTTTATAATTATAGGCGATAATAGTATTGGACCTGCTTTTCTATTCTCTTTAATTTACAGTGACTACAGCAGAATAATAGGACTGTTAAGCTGTTATCTATGATTGCATAATTACTTTATCTTATTCTAGTTCTGGCAAAGAGTAGTATATTTTAGAGAATATTCTTCTGTTATCTACTGTCTGAAGTTCTCATGAGAAAGTCTTCACTCTTAATTCATATACAGTATATATTTTTTTTTCTATAAAATGTATCATGTTTCATTGTAAAAACATGCTAAGGATTGTGAAAAGAAGAATCATCATCTCCACTTCCTTTGTACTACTGGAATATAAAGATTAGAGAATGCTTCTATGACAGCTTTCATTACAACACATATATTGCTATAGAATACATACTAGGTTATTTTACAGTTTTACAGATCATGTTACCAGTTGACCAATTGAGAAAAATGGGCAATTTAAACCCAATGATATCAAATGTTATTTTATATTGGACAACAACTTCTACTAGCAATATAAAAAAATATGACAGAATAACTAACTAGGCAGAATAGTTATCAGAGTATGAGCATTTAAATGCATATCACCTATGCCTTTCGTAGTTCCCTGTCTTCTGATTGTACCTAGTTTCACAGTGAAGAAACTAAGGCTATTCCCAAGATTACAAAATTATGATAAACTATTTTTTTGCAGTGAATTTGATTTAAAAAAAATAATAGGTTTCTGTTTGCAATGATTTTGGCTTTTAAATTTTTTAAAAATACATTTCATTCTAATTTAGCTTTACGTTGTTGTATATTAAATATTACCTACTAACATGGGCAATTTGACCACTGACTTTTTAGGTGAGTGTGACCAAACTTACATGGCTCTCAATGCAGTAACATTTTTAAAAGTAAGAAGACAAGAACTTTTGAAAACTAATCTTACTTCTTGTGAAGACATAAATAACTCAGTACTTCTTTATATATGTTTTAAAATATTGCAAATGTCATATTTCATATTTTAAAAGGTTAATATTTCAAATGGTTCTGACAGCTGAAGAAAAAAGAATTGTCATAGAGTATGTGATAAGTTTTGCTAAATGCAGCAAGCATAAATAAAAGGAGAAATACAGTGCTTTGTCTTGATAGTACTGAGTATATGAAAAAAATGTTGATGACCAAAAAAAAATCTAAACTTTTTTTGATGTCACTGTTGAATACAAAGTGAACAAGACTCTACTCCTAACATGTGTATGATTGTCACTAAACTCTATAGAAAACCTGTTGTGTATGGAAAAAGGATTATTTGGCCCTTAGTGACTGTGAGCGAAGTATTGTGTGATTAACACGCAGTGATGATCAACAAGCGTGGTAATGACAGCTGGAAGATGAATATAAGAATAGATTGGAAGTGACAGTGAGCCTGACTATATGTACAATCTTTTTTGTCAAAATGAGCTAAAAGTAACATCTCAAGTACTGTCACTCTTCTTGCCACTAGCAGCTATTTTTATAAATCCAGAATAAGTGGCCTATAGGCCAAATGTTTCTATGGAGAATAAAAACTGAATTATTTCCTGAAGCTGAATACGATACAGTACCAATAAGAAAACCAACTGACCTTAATGCAGAAGTTTGGGCACTGAGACTCTCAAGAAGTAATACTAATGCTATCCATCATTTCTTGCTAGCTGTGAGTGGACTCTTGATTTCATTTTGGAGGAAGAAAAAGGAAATTCTTAAGATACATACACGTAAGTAATGGCAGAGAATCAGAAATAAAGTAACCTTAGAATTTCCTATTCACCTCATACTATCTGGAAGTAGAAATTTTTATAACACTTGGTGTTCCTGAAAAAAGCCTGAAGGCATTATGAGTCCTTTAGACATCTTTGTTACTTTATAATTCAGGTGTATATAAGATTAAATTTTACAGCTGAACTTCAAACAATGTATAAATAATTTTAGTCCTGTTTAAATCCACTATTTTGACACTCATAGTAATTTTAATTTAAGATTTTGTTTTTCTTTTGTGAAAAGATAATTTGTTAACTTTTTAGAAAGGGTTCCCTCTTTGGAAATTGGATATACATAAACCAGCCCCAAATACCTAACACTGTTGAGCATCTGTACCTATCATATCACTTTCAGTACATTTTGCAACTAAGCAAAATTAGTTATTATTGATAGAGCAATATAAAGTTGGACAAGAATAAAAGTCTCCTGTGGTTTAACTTCAGGTGAAGAAAGCACTATGCAGCTGCTCATACACCACCCCCAGCAGGATGAGGGAGAAAATCATAAAAGTGAGAAAGTTCATGGCTTGAGTTAAAGACAGCTTAAAGGTAAGGCAGGAAAAGCAAAAGCCATTATTAAGGAATTCCTTAATTAAGGAATTAATTCATTTCCCATGGGCAGGCAGGTTTTCAGCCATCTCCAGGAAAGCAGGGCTCCATCATGGGTAACAGTTACTTGGGAAGACAAATGCCTTCACTCCCAATGTGTCATCTCTTCATCCTTCCTCTTCCCCAAGCCCTGTATAAACTAAGCATCACGTAGTACTGAATATCCCTGTGGTTACTTTGAGTCACAAGTCCTATCTGTGTCCCCTCCTAACTTCTTGTGCACCCCCAGCCATCCCACTGGTGGAGCAGCGTGAGAAGCGTGAAAGGCCTTGTATCTAGGTAAGCACTGCTTAGCAATAATGAAAACATCCCTGTGTTGTCAGCAGTTTTCAACACCAATCCAAAACATATCCCCATACTAGCTACTAAGAATTAAAATTATTCTAGCCAAAATCAACATGAAGTCTAAGACATTTGTTTTCTTATCTCACACTGCTAAAGAGCACTATTAAATTAAAATTGGCTAGAGCTTTTTGTATGCTGGTCATAAACGTTAAAAAGAAGAGGCATTGCCTCCTTCATGGATACTAGGGAAGTTTTCATTTGGAATGATAATACTACAGAGAAATCCTTTTAAAATAAGTATTTGTTTTTTTAAAGTCTGTGCATGTAAATTCCTGCTTGGAAGTAAGCTCTGTTCAAAGTGTAAGATATGTAAAAAACAGCACTCAGGCAATGTGGGACTTGATTTTCTTGTGGGGAAGGCTAGACATTAAAGAATTCTGTACATAGAGCTGTTTTATCTTCTTCCTTAAAGAGGAAATCTTTAAAGCCTTTCTAAAACCAACCATAAGGTTAACACATGCTGTATATGCTTGTATCATATAATCACAGAATATCCTGAGTTGGGAGGGACCCATGAGGATCATCAAGTCCAACTCTTGGCTCCACACAGAACCAACCAAGTCAGAGCATGTGTCCAGATGCTTCTGGCTGGAAGCGGTGAGCTGGTCAAGCTCGCTGCTGTGACCACTTCCCTGGGGATCCTGTGTCAGTGGTGGACTGTGGTGCCCAAAACTGCATACTGTACTCAAGGCCACGCCAGTGTAGTATAGAAGGGGACAATCCTCTCCCTGGATCAGCTAGCAATGCTGTGCTTGATGCACCCCAGGATACAGTTGACCCTCCTGGCTGCCTGGGCACTGTGCTGGCTCATGTCTAACTTGCTGTTGACCAAGGCCCCCAAATCCCTCTCAGCATGGCTGGCCTCCAGCCTCTAATCCCCCAGTCTGTATGTGTAGCCAGGGTTGCCCCTTCCCAGGTGCAGCATCTGGCACTTGGCCTTGTTAAACTTCATGCTGTTGGTGATTTCCCAGCTGTCCAGTCTGTCCAGGTCCCTCTGCAAGGCATCTCCACCCTCAGTGAAGTCAACAGCTCCTCTCAATTTGATGTCGTCTGGAAGTTTACTTAAGACACCCCCTAGTCCTGAGTCCAGGTTGTTTATTAAAAAGTTGAAAACTGGACCTAAGATGGAACCATGGGCGACCCCACTAGTGACTGGCCACCAGCCAGATGTAGCCTCATTTACTATCACTTTCTAGGCCCAACCTGTCACCTAATTTGCCCACCCAACACATTATGGCTTTTTCTAGTTCTAGGCTGGACATTTTATCCAGCAAGATACTGTGAGACACAGTATCAAAAGCCTTACTGAAATCCAAAAATTTATATATGTGTATTATTCCAATTTCTTTTCCACATTTTTAGGAATATGCTTTTACTTTTTTGTAATTACAGTAAATACTTTTGCATTTCAACCATACAGACCGATGTAGGTGCCAGTATAAAGTGAAATGAATTCAGACTTAGTTAACTTCCATTACCGATACATGAGAAAGGAGACAGAAAAACAACCTGCAAAAAAACTCCAACCCCACAACAAAGCTAAATACTGAGTTTACAAAGTGTTTTCAGGAAGTAATCTCAGTAGCAAAATAATTTCTTACATTAATTTTGAATGTTGAGTCTTTTTGCTTTTTTAATAAAAATTGAAGACTTCTGGTTACTGTTATTGCCTGAGTTCTTTCTTAAAATACTGTAATGTGTACTCTTTAATAAAAGAGCTCTGGAATAATATTCCACTAAGCAAATTTAATAAAGCTCTAGGGTGCATTCTGAAATCCTTCCTCCAGTCTGCAAATAAATGCAGGCTGTTTCCATAAAATACTAAAACCACAAACTTGGAGCCACTCTGGATTTGAATGGATGCCACTGAGAACAGTATTTTACTTTTAAAGTTATAATTCAGTATGTACAATAGAGACCACTATAGTAATTTATTAGCTAGTAAATGATCATTTTGTTTTGTAGTATGCTAGCTCAGAAAGCATGTCTTTGTTTCATTGGCATAGGTTTCACAAATTTAAAAAAACCCTAATGTTTTAAACTAATAAGTAATTCTAGCAAGAAATCTTTAATTTCCTTATCTTTTTGCATCTCATTTGTAAAACAGGGACAATATTATCTGCCATATCTGAAAAAAAAGTATTATGACTATATGTTTTTAAGGATAAGTGAGTGAGAACTGTAATAAAAAAGAACTTCAGTAAAATAGAATATTCTTTACACAGTGCATTATTTGAATGTACAACAGACAGGTAGGGATTTTGTGCTGAACAGTGCAGACAGAAAGCAATACTGAAAGTTTGCCTCATTCTGTAAGCATTTTCTAGCTCAAGATACTGATCTTGAACATAAGTATTCAGAATTTTGTCTTCAATAGAACTACTAAACATGGAGAAATGAGCACATGAACAGTCTTAACTGGCCTAAATAAGGAAGGGATAGATAGCCAAAGTATTGTATGACCAACTCCTGAATTGGAAGGAAAAAAACATAAAAGTGATACTGTACAGACAACTAGAGAGAAATTTTATTCATCCTAACCTTTAAATTATTGAATTTGTCACCTTTACAGAATTTTGATCCTTTACAATTTATACTTTGTTTATCATTAATAAAAATAGATTTGTGTTACTGGCTTGGATATATTGAATAATATTCCTTCATATTATAGGCTAAAGTACATTCATTGTCTTCTCTTTCTCCATGCCTAAAAAGACTATATGTTTAATTTGAAATACAAATCCAGCCATGGGAATCTGAAACTGAGATTAGCAATGTTAGGAACATTTACCCTATAGCAAAGATTCATTCCTGATCTTTGACTCAAAGAAGAATATTTTGCAGCTTCTGAACCTAAAGCTAAAGTCCACTTTTTTAGTTTAGAAAAGAGATATTTAAAACAATCTTCCTAAGATTATGTCTAACAGAGCTAATTAAGAGCTACTAGCATTACAAAAATACAGAAGACCAAGATACCACTTCAAATACATTTGAAAGGTTCAGTCTATGTACTAATACAAACTCTGTTAGTACTACTTTCTCTTGCAGCTACTGTGAATGTAGCCATAACATATTATGCAATTAATTTTGTTGTTTCAGTAATAACCTGGAAAAAAGAGGAAAGTTTTGGAAAGAAGAGTGTCAAATCGCAGCTGCTAGAACATACTGAAAGAATGTGAACAAAATCACATCATCACTTGGGATATAAGAACAGTTGCTACTTTATCCCAATGTTCAGTAGCAGAAGTTGTAGAATACTTAGAAAAGAATATACTTTTAGACAAAGTCATCCAAGTTGCCATGAAACGTCTCCAGGACTACTCTAACACAAAATAATTTGATGTTGCAAAGGATTAGGAATGCTCAAAGGGTTTCTCAGTTGGCTTTACGGTGGGAGTGGTAAACTCCAGGTAAGCAATGGTCATCAATAGCTGTCAAGAGTAATGTCTTCAATTATACCAGCTGCATTGATCATAAGATATACATTTATCCTGTAAAATCCTGACAAGGTACGTTTATTTTCTACTTTTGATAAAAAGCTGAATTTAAGTTGATACTTAGTATTTCAGTAAAAAAAAAAAGTATATGTCACTTTGTGGCAAAACTCTCAGATTTTACAGTATGCTTGGCTCTGTGTTAAACAGAACTACTTCTTCATCAGTGCTCTTTGAATAATGCTTTCAGGGATTGTACATGGCATCCTGAAAAAATGTAGCATTTAAATAAATCTTAACAAAATACATTGAACATTTAATTGCTATTGCAAAGTAAAGAAAATAGGAGTAGACTAACTAGTCATAATTGCGAAGTACTTTCTTTGATGTTGTCACCTGAAGAAAAACAAACCCAGGCTTTTAAAAACTCTAGTAGAGCAATTTAAACAGTAATTATTAAATCTGAATTTGGACTAAAACGGCAAGAGCTTCAAATTGCACATAAATGTAATTCACATGGGAAAGTAAAGTAGAAGCTATTCAAATATGCTGTGCTAAACTTTCTGTTTCCAAGGATTTGTTCTCATTATAATTTTTAGTGATGCTTCGTTACCTTGAGCAAGCATTTGTAAACATATTGGAATAAAATTCATGATAGCTTACTTGTCTGTCCCTCCCCTTCTATTTTTATGAATTTTTAAGGTTTGGTGAATAGTACAAATTGTGGTACTAACCCATAATGTAGATTCAGCTTTGTGAAGTACTAAGCATTGTTGCAATTGTCTGATTTTATGCATAAATGTATGAGTATACATGTGTGTCAGGCATCCAGATGAGATGAGAAGTTTCAAACATAAAAGATCAATTATATTTACTAAATTTATTCATTAACAAAACATGCTACTCGCTAGTTCTTAGAAAATATTAATCATTATTGTTGCATTTTCAAGACTTTGTCTTTAGCATTTATGTCTTAAATAAGCTCTGAGGATACAATACTGTAAGGTACTGGAAATATGCCTTAACAATAGCCAACAGAACGGTACCCCCCTTTTTTCCTCTCACTTAACAAACCTGATTCCTCTCCTCTCACCTACCAAACCTGACTCCTACCACACTGCCTCACCACCACCACCCATCAGGCTTAAAGTGGCTTGTGCCCAAGGACCTAATGATTATGCAATGAGGCCCCATGAAGACACCAAGAGAGCATTCTTTCCACATTCTACCCAAAAGATATCAGGAGAAACATCAGGAGTCATTCACACATCAGGAAAGCATTCCACCAACAGCAGAGACATCAGGAGCCATTCACACATAGAGGCCTGCCGGCTAAACCTGGAAGCAGTCCCACAGCAGCCAGGTGGAAGGTTGTGGCTATGCCAAGGATGACTACAAAAAGTGAGCATTCCCAAGCAACTGAGGAACAAGACATCACAAGAAGAAACCAAGAACACACAGAGACATCAAGGAACATTCCTCACCATCAGACCCGAAGAATGCTCTGCCATCGGACCTGAGGTCATCGGACTGACAGGATGCCATAGCTCCGTGGTGGTAGATACAGTCTCTCTCTTTCTCTCTCTCTTCCTCTTTTCCACCCTTTTCTCTTTCTCCCCCCCTTCCCCCGCATGTTTGTTGTGGGCCAAATAAAGTAACTTGAACCTTGACTACGTTTGGAGTCTTAATTCTGTTCTCTGAGAATTGCAAAGAACTGATCACGATAAAACACCCAATAACTGGACATCAGTCAGGGGTTAAGCCCAGCCACCCCCAGCCACCCAGAGCAATCTGAGGCTCCCTTGGAATGCAAGGGGGTTTAACCTCTGCCAAACTAAGTCTTGTCTATGTTGTGGATCGTGGCAAATAGGGAGGTAAAACTGTTTACCTACTCTGTTATCCTGTGATTTGAAGCCTGACTTCAATTCCTGCATGGACTGACATGGTAAAATGTACCAGTTGATGAGATAGAGTATATTGTTTCTCTGGAAATAATGGTTTCTATCTGCTTTATGTTGTTTCAAGTGGACAAAGCTTATTAGAAGCAGGTTTCACTAGAAACATACTGCTGCTTCCCAGTGTAGCAAAATGCATGGCTATGTGCTCTTGCCGAGTGGAGCAAGAAGAGCTTCAACAAACAAGGGTGGTAAAATGGAACTGGAGGCCAGACATGTCATAAAATCTACTTGAACTAGCAGAATTTTGGTTATCTAAAACTGAGCTTACCCATTTTGTCTGTCATTGACAAGCAGGGCATAGGTTTGCTTGAATACTGTGAACACAAAGCACAAGTCAAAAAAAGATATAGACAAATAACAGACGACTGTTTTACACTATAAGATGTGCTAAGAATCATGTGTGATGGTAGCTGTGTGAGTCTGACTTATCTTTCGCTTGGAAACAGTCATGATTGCATTACAAGATGGTCGTTAATTACATCATTATAAGATTTAAGGTCTGTGATTTGGAAATCAAGTATTTATAGGCTGCTATTAAATAAACTTGAAAGAAGTACAGACTATGCATCCATGTTAGTCTTCTACTTGTCCATTGCACAGATTTGTAGTGACCATAAAATAGAGGAGAACCAATGAAGTATGAGAATCCCAGACTAGATGTATCTGGAATGTATAGGAATACTCATAGCTTTCTATTATGTTTCTGTCTGTGGTAATAATTTTAGTCTTGCAAATTATTAAAATAAGTAATTAAAAGCTCATCATGATTTGTTTGCAAATTAATTTAATACTTTATAAAGCTGTGTGCTCAGTCAATTTAAAGACTAGTTGCTTAGAGAATATTTTTACAACACTAAATATTTGCATGTGGGCTAGGGTCCTAAGTACAATGAAGACTGTTGTTATTTTCTGTCAAATTCCCATCTAAAAAAAAAAGCACATTTATCTCAACATGCATGATGACATTTTTATAGCATTTTACTCCTGCAGTGTTATCAGTGGAAACTCGAGGAACTCAATGAGAAACATTCCTTTCTTCACTTGTTTTATTTCCAGTAGCAAATAAATTGAGAATCCTGTGGTAAAGGTTGTGCTGATATATTTTGAAGGGAGTTATATTTTGCTATGCAATTCTATCAGTTCTAGTGTGGATGTTTCAATTTCTCAGACCTGAAGTCTTGATAAAGTTCTAAGAGAGCTAGAGAAACTGATTCAATATCTGCAAGGGCAGAATCTAAAAGCACTAGTACAGGATATGTAATAGAAGATAAACTCTATTTCTAGGTCACAAGCATCTCTAAGTAACTGAAGATTGACAAGGATAATGATTAAAAGCAAGTTTGAGTAACACTAAAAATTTGAAATATCATTTTTTTTTCTACATTAAAATGCCAAATGTAGATGCTTAAAGGGTTTTCATCAAACTTAAACTGACAGTAATATTTCCATGAAATGTCTAAGATTCTGCACTTAAAGGAACTCTTCAAGTTAGAGAATTTTTCTCAGTAAGGATTTTTTTCTTTATTTCTTTCGTTGTTATTTTAATGATCCTCATGCTCCTCATTAACATTAACATATACCATTTATGTTACAGGATTATTATTCCTAAGGTTTGTTAAATAGAGTTTATTATTTACTTTTAAGACAGAAATATCTCAATTATCTATCCAGCATCATGACTCTGCCAGAAAAAGAACAGGTTAAAGAGGAACAGTGCGGAAATAAATTAAATATTCTTCAACTTAGAACTAGGAAAGGATAGTCAGAAGCATTACAGCACTTAAACATCATGTGCTTTTTACATGGCAAAAATCATGTTAGGTCTATACCTTGTTTTGCATTATATGTTTTGTTGAGTATGTAAAAACTGAATATAAAAGTATATTAAAATATGCCCGCATTTTTTTATAGTCTAAGATACTGAGGTGGAGCAGCAAGAATGAAAGTAATCAGGAGTAAAGAGAGAGATAATGGGAAAAGGAGAAAAAATATGGTATTCGTGAAATGATGCAGAGAAGAAATAAGAAGGGAAGGCAGAAACCATTAGAAAGTTGCAACCTGAATTATTCGGAGCTATACCTTTAACTGTACCTTATTATTGGGATAGCTATAAATACAGGAAGTCTGGAATGGATCTGCAGATGCTTGTTATTTTATTAAACTAAAATAGTTGCTTACTGCATCATCCATCTCATTTACCTCATGCTCAAGAGTGATTACTGCACCCACAAATCTAATAACCAATCAACAGTGAGAAAAGAATCCTTGGAATAAAACCTAGATATATTATTTCGATTACATCACACATCTGATGACTGTAAGAACATGGTGTTATTACTGAAGACATAGATTTAAGTTCATGCTTAGACAAGCCTTTGGCCCTTTGGGGCACCTTTGATCTTCAAAATATTTTTATTCTTAAAGCTCATATGATTTAAAAATTGAGGGATACAATTTCACTCAGACATAAAAAAACGCAACAGGAGAGTAGGCAACAGCTACAAATATGTATTGTAATGGGTAGGTTCATGAGAA
>VZTU01003568.1:46153-62929 GCA_013400835.1 Zapornia atra | reverse complement strand
ATAAAACCTGATATAAAGGCAGACTAATAACCTGATGGCCTCTCTATTCAAGGTACAGCTTTAAAACAGAGGCTTGAATAGAATAGCATTTATGTGGCATTTACAGAGCATTGGCATGGGAGAAAACTCCTTTCTGTTTAAACTATACTGTGCTGCAGCTGATCACTAGCAACTCACATGTGCCAAGTCAGGCAAACATCTCAGGAGACACAGAGCAGGATGCACAGAGAGGCAGCTCTGGAACTTAATTGCAACGAGACTCTGGGGGGACAGTAAAGCAGCCTTCCATACCTGAAAGGTGCCTATTAAGAAAGCTGGGGGAGAACTTTTCCCAAGGGCGTGGAGCGATAGGACGAGGGGTGATGGTTTTAAACTAGAAAAGGGGAGATTTAGGTTGGGTATTAGGAAAAAGTTCTTCACTCTGAGGGTGGTAGGTCACTGGCACAGGTGTCTCAGAGAGGTGGGGGAGGTGCCATCCCTGGAGACACTCAAGGTCAGGCTTGATGGGGCTCTGAGCGACCTGATCTAGTGAAGATGTCCCTGCTCACTGCAGGGGGGTTGGACTAGATGGCCTTTGAAGATCCCCTCCAACCTAATGCATTCTATGATTCTAGGAGACAGTAGTCAAATGTATGTTTGCAAAGGAAACCTCGAAAAGGGGAAATGCAGAACGTGCACAGAAAGAATGGCACTGTGTACATGAAAAATATGATTAAGAAAGACCACAGTCCCCCTCCTCACCCCATCCCAATTATATTTCAGTCCATCCACTCAGGACAGCATCTCGAGCTGGACAACACTACTGATGGTGCTGAAAGTCTGACCACGGAATCACAGAATGGTTAGGGTTGGAAGCAACCTTAAAGATCATCAAGTTCCCACACGCTGCCATGGGCAGTGTCACCTCTCACCAGATCAGGCTGCTCAAGGCCCCATCCAACCAGGCCTTGAACACCTCCAGGGATGGGGCAGCCACCACCTCCCTGAGCAACCTGTGCCAGGGCCTTACCACCCTCATAGTGCAGAATTGCTTCCTAACATCCAATCTAAATCTACCCCCTTCCCATTTAAAACCATTCCCCCATGTCCTATCACTCCAGGCCCTTCTAAAAAGTCCCTCTCCAGCTTTCTTGTAGGCCCCTTCAGGGACTAGAAGGCCACTATATAAGGTCTCCCCAGAGCCTTCTCTTCCCCAGGCTGAACAACCCCAACTCTCTCAGCCTGTCTTCATAGGAGAGGTGCTCCAGTGAAAAAAAAGGTTTTGAATGAATTCAAAAGGTAGATGTCAGCCTAGAAGTGGTGCAGGATGGAATGACAAAGGAGAACCCAAACTGTGATTCACCGGTGAAGCTTCCTACTTCTAAAAACGTGGCCATTACCAGATTAAGAAAAACTAAACCCAAAGAAACCCTAATGATTTACTTAGTGAAGAAGAGTTAGGTCTTTATTCTGCCAGCAGTCAAGTGCTCCTGTTTGTAATAGACATGATTAAATTAATTCATCAATTAGTAAATTAGTTCAGTTAGTTCATGGGGCGTAATTAATTTATTCCACTCTGTTGACAGGCATGTCCTGATGTCACTTTGTAATATTTTGCAAATTCAGATTAATTTATCAGATACAATGAGGAAAGGGGGACCTGATGGCACAAATCACAACTGAAACAGGCAGATGCAAAACTTACTAAGATAAGGCACATCATCTATAAAGCATCTGCCAGCAAGGTCCATTCCTGGCTCAACAGCATTGACTGCCCTGCATTAACCCACTTTGTGGTTAAAACAGGTCTGAGATGACATGTGCAGGAATGTGGCAGCTGCCAGCCTGTGACTGTCCCCACACACAGCCACTTCCCTGCAGCTGGATGGGGTTTTCCATCTTGTGCTCCACCTTTCAGGCCCTTGCAAATAGTTTCATGAAGAGATCCCTTCTTCACGGAACTGCTTTGGATTTCTCTGTGGTTTTAATACTGGCCAACGAAATTCACACTAGATTATCCCCACAATTGTCTAGTGAAGCAGCTCTGAAGGTTAAAAGGATAAACCAGTCCAAGTGATGACTGGGATAATAAAGTATGTGCTGCGTCACGCCAGCTGCAAAGGTCCTGACAAAACCAGGACTAAAAGAGAAAGAGAAGCAGAGTTTTTGAGGGTAAAACCTGGTAGTCACTTGAACGCAGAAGGTACTTAGAGCTGCACACCAAGGTCCAAGGGCAAAGCAGGAGCTGAGAGAAGAGCTCTGAATAAGCATGGGCTGGGGTTGTTGGGTGTGTGCAGAGATGGGAGTAGCAAATAGGACCCTCTTGTAGCCCATGCACCTTTAGGCACAGAGAGAAACAGTGAAGGGGACATATGTTGCTAAGAAGGGAAATTAGCTGAAGCATAATAATGTTAATAGATTACTATCAAGAGTCCTCATTAATAGGAAAATTAAGGACTTTCTACCAATAATAAGCCCCCATAATATTGTCTTGTACTGGCACACAACACACACAACTGGAGCTTCAGGGAGCCCAGCCTTTCTGCTCAATGGGCGATGCAGCACGGAGCATCCAGACATCGCTGTCTCTGCAGAGGGGTGCCCAGCCAGCACCCCTGCCATGAGACTGGGAGGCTGCAGGCATCAGCAACATGGCCCCAGCTTTGTGCTGCCTAAATTTTTGGCAGAACTGAAGCATCTGGTGTCCAGACTGATAGAATTCTTTTACTCAGTAGCTGCTTGGTCATCATCACATGCTGTATTAGAGCCTGGTACTACTGACTGTGCTTGAAGGTGTCCTGCTTAGAGCGAGGGAACCTGCTTCTCACCCAGCAATCCATTCAAACAGTGGCCTGAGCACCATGTAAGTCCCCTGAAGAAGCCCCAAACCCACACCAAAACCCATGCCAACACCAGTGCTCTTTCCAGAACAAGACCATACAGGAGCATGGTCCTCACTACCATCACTGGACACCAAAGCACCCACCCAGAAAGGAGAGCTCCTTCTTATTTCTTCTAAGCATTTGGCTTCATGCTGCATGCTGCCCTGGAAAACTGAAGCAGTACAGGTCCAAGAGGTGAGGCCAAACACCTCCCTGCAGTGGTGACGCTGCTCTTGGTATCTAACCAGGCTTGTTTGGAGCTTCCCTGGGCTTCCCTGAGCTCACTTAGAAATATCCTGGTCTAACGCACTGAACACAATATGGTTACGTATGGTCTATACTGGTTGACTGAAAAATAATCAGAATTACATCACAGAATCACAGGATGTGTTAGGTTGGAAGGGACCCTTAAAAGCCTTAACCTCACCAACCCAGCTTGGTGTCACACACACAACGCTGCCATCCTCATAACACCAGAAGAGCTCTCCCAGCCCTTTCAGTCCCGTTCTGTCCCAACCCCATTCTGCTGTAGACTGAGCTCTCCTCTGTGATCCAACAGCTTTTCACAGCAGATGTAGGAAGCATTTCCTAATCCTGGCCCAGGCAACGAGTTCCACACCCAAGGGCAAAAATCCAGCATGGAGAGACATAAACTGGACACCTCTGTGCTTTAAAAAAGAAACTAGCTCAGTATTGGCTATTTCAAAAGAGCAGGGAGACACAATTAAGCATCTCTTTGATCTGAAGTTTAAAATACACAATCTTTCCCATGTTGCTTCTGTATTTCCATGGAAAAAAAGGGAATAGAGTGCATGAAGGAAAAAAAAAAAAGGAAAATACTGAGATTTTGGAAGTGCTTAGTAGTAAACCAGAGAACTGATTCAGAGGACAGCCAGAGTAGCATTGGAATAAGACAAGGAATGACTTCAGTTATGTTTCAGGTACTGTAACTTAAGACAAACTGCAGCAGAACTGTTGAAGTGGTTTGTTAGTTCTATTACTAATCATTGCATCACACTTTACAGGCTCCTTACGGGTTTCACTGCTGACAGCCCCTGCTTTATCTGCATTTTTCTTTGCCAAGAAAGAAATTACAGCAACTTACGCTACAAAGGAATAATTGTCAGTAAGGAATATATTCACTTGTGTTTCCAGACTGGAGCAGTGCTGTGTTTACTGGACTCTCCAAAACATCAAACTGAAACTGCCCTCCTCCTGCTTTCAAGGGCCACAGAAGTTGTTTTAGGTTTCCTGTTAAAACGATACACACGTATCCTGTAGGGATGTGACAAGACAGGCTGAAAGAGCTAAAATAACTGAAGTAAACATGCAAACTGCACTGTACAGACCTGTAAAATAACCCAGACACTAAGCAGCAAGTCAGAAGTCTGACAGACATTGTGATACAGATTACAAAACAGTGAAAATTTATTTAAAGCTATGGAATTAAGTCCACATAACAAATACTTCTTTCTTCTTAAGTACATCTCCCAGGAGTCAAGGATGAAGATTTCTAACATACTGCCTTGTACCACTGCCCACAAGCACAAAATCACTTTAAATCCCATCACTTCAGGAGGGGTACCGCAGCCCCAGATACTTTCAGATGCAAGGGAAAGGAGTTGAGGGATTTGTTACAGTGTCCCACTCAATCAGTCTTTTTTTCTCCTCAAATCCACACTCCGACATCCTACAAGACAGGTGCTGAGCATGTCTTCTTCATCACCCCTTTGAACCCCCCCCTACTCTGCTCAACACGCCAGGGAGAAGATTTCCAACACACCGTGAGTCCTACACAGCTCTGCCTCTGACCCTTACTGCGAGGGACTCCTGAGCAACGGGCGTTATCTCATTAATTCAGTGGTTTTTAGGAAACTACTTTTCCCTGCCAGTTTTCAAACCCAGAGGAATTTTCTAGATGTGCAGTGACAGTGCATGAGTAATAGCTCCCTCATTAGACTACCAGGGAGTCATAAAACAAAACAAATCGTTCAGCTTCCCAGTGATTTTCCGATTTGCTTTCCCTTTCCAAGCCCCGTAGTGTTCACAAGCATCCCAACCATCTGAATGACGTCATTTAGAGTCAGAATCCTTAAAGGAAACAACATGTCCTTAGCATGTTGCTCAATCCCCTGGTATTCTTGCAGTGATTTATTTTTGCTCCACAGTAGTTTTAAGTCCGTTTATTCTTTTAAAATCAAGAGCTAGATGTGCCCATGTGAAATGCAGGCCTCAGATCCGCCATCACAAGCTCGTCTGGCATGAGAGGAGCTGCGTGACATTTGCTGCTGCCTGGCAGTCCTCAGCATGTCTCTTGTCCTTGCGCCAAGCACTGCCTGTGCCCACGGGTGAAAAAGCAGGGCAGTGGGGTGCAGGAATCCAGGAAGATGTGAATGATGAGAATGAATCCTGCTCTTCCACAGCAGGGGTGCTCATCCTGCACTTGATAAAAGGTTCTGAGTGGGGAAACAAAGATACTCAGCACTGGTGAGGCCGCACCTCGAGTGCTGTGTCCAGTTCTGGGCTCCTCACCATCGGAAGGACATCGAGGTCCTGGAGCGAGTCCAGAGAAGGGCAACCAGGCTGGGGAAGGGGCGGGAGGGCAAATCCTATGAGGAGCAGCTGAGGGAGCTGGGGGTGTTCAGCTTGGAGAAGAGGAGGCTGAGGGGAGACCTTATCACTGCCTACAACTACCTGACAGGAGGGTGTAGAGAGGTGGGCAATGGTCTCTTCATCCAGGTGACAGGAGATGGGACAAGGGGAAATGGCCTCAAGCTGTGCCAGGGCAGGGTCAGATCAGATGTGAGGGCAAAGTTCTTCCCTGAAAGAGTTGTGGGGATGTGGAACAGGCTGCCCAGGGAGGGGGTTGAGTCACCTTCGCTGGATGTGTTTAACAGACAGGTAGATGAGGTACTTAGGGATATGGTTTAGCATAGGACAGAACAGTTGGACTTAATGATCTTAAAGGTCTTTTCCAGCCTTGTGATTCTGTGATACTCAGCCCAGACTTGGGAATAGGGCTTTTTTTTTTGTTAGCTGCAGGGCAGGCTGATGGGAAGGAATCTCTCCATACCTCTCCACAACACAAGCAGGTAGCTGTGTTTTTGGAGTGTCTTTGACATCTCTGGTGATTCAGTGATGTAGTTTAATGGGTTCTTTATCCCAAGCCGAAAGCCAGGAGTCAAACTATACAACATACAGTCCAACAGTTCAAGGAATACTTCAGAAGGTCATGATTTCTACGGTACATTTGTGAGAATGAGAGACAAGACTCAGGTCTCCTGCATGTTTGTGAAGCATTATACTCGATGCCCAATCAGGTGTACCTACCCAACACTGCACCCATTGTTTCAGAAACACAAGCCTGTAAATGTCTTTATTATCCACCACCAACACACTGTATCTTGTACAGTAACTTCAATTTAGGGAACGCACACAGCGAACCTGTCCTGTATTTTTAGAAACAGAAGGAAAAAAACCCCACAGCAAAGCAGAAGACACCAGACTCAATCCTGGGAGATGAACAGCTTTGAGAATATTTGTATCTACCATGTATTTTGGTAATACTGCAGAAATGCTAACTAACTGCTGTAGTTTTCAGAATGATCCTGGTGTGCCTGTAGCACCCACATTACAGGCAGCAAAGGAAGGACTGAGTAAAGATGGTGTAAGGTGACCAGAGTTCAGTGTTCTCACTGAAAAATGTGCCTTATTTCAGGAGAACTTCTGCTCCTTTGGTCCGAACAAAATCCTGGAAGCCATGGAATGGAAACTATTTCAGACAGCCCTAACATCTCCCATCACTGAGATCTGGATACAATGGGCAGCAGAAAGCAAAGGAATGAGATGAAGCAGGAGCTCCAGACCATGTTTCCCAAAGTGGTGAGGAGACCTACTAAATATACCAACCTCACTGACCTCACAGGTTTCTCCAGGCCAGGGCTGGAAAGCAACACAGCTGAATGCTTATTCCCTTGTAGAGGGAACTGCTGACATCCTGCTCACTGTCTACCTTGAAGTCAATGGTTTTGATACTGAGGAAGAATTGGCAGCTTAAAATACACAGCTGAGTAAAGTGATTGAAGTTGGTGAGAGACTGCTTGAGCAAAAAGTGAGCAGAGACCCAAGCCCGGAGCCTCAGGGATGTTTGAGAGCCTCACCACTATTGATTTCACTAGAGGTTAGGTATCCAAACCCCCCTAAGGACACAGGTTGTCAGAATTTGCCTCTTCACACTACTATATAATTGGTAACAAAGGTGGGAAGAAGTTGCCAGCTTAGCTTGTCACATCATCCTTCTGACAGAGTACGGAGGTACCGATGAGAAGGGGGATTGTCATCAGGACTGAAATGCACAGCAGACACGGTGGCAGATGGCACTGGGTGAACCAAATTGGGGCTGCAAAGTTCAGCGTGCTTTACAGAAGGATCATGTAAGATGAAGCAAGGTAACAGTTCAAGGGATACAGAACAGTTTAGAGACAAAGAAGTATTCCTGTTCCTCCTTCTCTCCTGGCACACCTTCAATCAACTAAATGATGAGAAATACTCAGGCATTTACATTCTGAGCACTGCCTGGTCCCAATACACTGGCACTTACACAGACATGTGTAAAGCCACTGCTGCTCCTCACAGTTTGCAGTCCAGAGTAAGGAGATCTCTCTGCATTTGTTCAAACCAAGGCACAGAGCAAGTCTGCACTTCACAATACACTAAAGCCAAGACCTGCGAAGAATTAAGAAATCAAGTCTTTTGGACAGATAATGAAAACACCTAAAATTATTAACTAGCAGGAAAAAGGAGGAGAAAGCCCTCAAACCTTTGGTAACTTTTGTCTGTAAGGACTCCCATCAGCTCTCCCCAAGCCTTTGGTACCGGCTGCTGCTGGAGGCTTTACCGGAGCAGAGAGAGCACAGGTGTGGGACTCTGCTGGTCCCCTGCTCCTAAGACACAACTCATCTCTAAAAAGTAACATTCCAGGAACAAGCATGCTACTGAAGCAGAGTTTAGACAGTGTTTCCAAAGCTCCAGGTCCGTCAGGCCAGCTGATAGTTCCTCATTAACAAAAAAGCAACAAGAAACAAAACAAAACCAACCCCAATCTCTATTCCAGGCAGTGAATGACATTACCATGAGACTGACAACTTTCAGGATGAGGTCACCTCCGTTTCCCTTCAGAAATGGAAGCTAGCAAGTACAATTAACAATAATTAAAAACTCCTTTCACAAAGGGGCACTATACTTTTATTATCTCTGTTGAAGTCTCATCAAAATCATCACAATGGGCTTGTTGATGCTCTTTTTTTTAAAAACCCACGATCGGATAAAAGACAAGAAAGAAACTGGCAATTAAGAACAGAAACCCCATTTTCTTAAGTGTTGTAGTATTTTGGTTCAAAATAGAAACTGTCCCACTTACTAGGCAGCCACAGCAAAACCAACCCAAAAATTCTAATTTAAAAATAAAATACAAATGTTGAATGGGTACATAAATGTGTTCCTGACATTGAAACTTATATGGGAAGTGTAAGAAATAAGCTGTTATCATGCTCATGAAAATTTACTGGCTTTGGGTCTAATGATTTTCTTCTGCACAGGGCTCTGGCTACATAAACCCAGTAAATTTCTCTGCATCCCAATTTACTGTTACAAATTCTAAGATGCTCTCTGCAATAACATCATCTGGTTTGTGTTTCAAACTACTTATTATTCAGATTTGTTTCACCTTCTGTGTCAGAGTCGGGGAGAAAAAGAAGTGGCCTGAAGATCCTGTAGCATCTGGATAGCCTCTCAACACGAACATCTGGGGCTGGGTGACAAGAATCACTCTCCAGACAGTGATAAATGGCAGCTCTAGCAATTACAACACTTAAGCAAATATTCAGCTGCCTAAACGCGGCACTCAGGCCGCCTGTTGTTTTAGGTGATGTTCAGGATCCTGCCTGGTCTACGTAAAAGTCCTGTAAAACTCATATTGTACCTGCTGGCTGTATTACTATGTCCCAGATCCCCTCAAAGGCAACCAAATCCTATCCTCATGCACTTGCAGGCATGTATATGCACATATACCACAGCTCTGGTCTTAACGTCACAGCCAAATCTCACCCATGAATCCTGCTGCACGCCTATGGTGCAATAATAATTAATTAAAATTAAAAATCGCAACGCCTTCAACATGTTTTTATGTTTGTTGTGGGCATGAAAGGTCCCACTGCTCCTTATCAGGAAAGCTGTCTTGATCCTGGTGTCTCCAGGCAGAACTGTCAGGTGGGGTTCACCAGCAGAGCTTTAGGGTACAGGTTAAGCTTTGGCAACTGGCTTTCACTCAAACTTGAGTGCTTGAAGCGCTTCTCAAGTGTGATTACTTCTAAAAGATTAACTGTTGTAACCCCAAAGCCACCCCAAAGTGCAGTACAGGCCATGCACTCGAGTCCTCCTCTCCTGGCAGCAGAGATGAAGGATTTTCTTGAGATTAAGGAAATTTGAGGGCAGAAGGGTTAAATCTAGGGAGCAGCGAATGAGAGGGTGAAGTGGCAGGCATGCTGGGATGGATGGGTGAGCCATGAAGCCCATCTGCCAGCCAGAAAGAGGAGGTGCCAGCCAGCAGCCAAGAACAGCAGCGGGGCAGATGGAAGGGAAGGAGCCACATGGTCTGAAGCAGGTAATAGACCCAGTTTGAACACATCAGCTTTCCAGGTATGGAGGAACTAACTCAGCAGATCCCTGCTGGTGCCAAGGGGCAGCTCTGAGGGCTGAGGACTACGGACACAAGCAGGTCATCCCATCACTGCTATTTCACATCCAGTTAAAGCTGGGCTGAGTGTAAACAGGGAAGTCACGTGGCATACGCAGTGTCACACAGTGACTTCCTCAGTGCCACGCAGGCTGACAACGTCGCCTTTAACACCTATTAGTCCATGCAGTGCCTGCAAAAATGGGAAGCTTGAAGCAGCTCCTAGTAACAACACCCATCTCAGCCATCCTCCATGACTCAGGAATCCGCTTCTGGATGCTAGCATGTGTTTTCCACTTCCCTTCCTCGCAGTGTATGTAACAAACGAATCTGAATGCTGACACAGTAAGTAGACTGATTGCAGTATTTTCTTTTTTGGACCAAGTCCCAATTTTAATCTGATCTGGTTCTCAGATAGGAGGGTTGTACATTGTCACAGAGTTTGTAAAAGCAGTTGCTACACTGATTTGAGTAGATATGCAGGGCTGTGCATCTGCGTATCAGAAAGCCAGATCGTGCACGCTGCAGATGCATCAAATTTTCTCAGAATAATAAACTGGAGATTTACTGAAAACAATATGGAAATAATTTTTATGAGCTTCTTCCAAACACGCAGATATAAATACAGGTCGAGTTTGCAGAGAGTATTCAAATTTGCATCATCATGATTTAAAAGCAATTTGAAAAGCAAACATTTTGTAACAGTTCAGCGAACAAGCCTGGCACACAGCACATTTGCACTGTCTTCTACAACTGCACCACTGACCATGGATCACTCAAACTGTGGGAAAAACTCAATTCTCAATCAATTACCCCAGTGACAGGCGACATTTTCTGAGGGCTCAGCATCCACGTGGCCTTACCACCGGCTGGAGCTAAGCACAGAGCTGCTGCACTTGGAAAATCCAGTCTTTCAAAACATGGTTAATACACTGAAAATAGAAATGTATTAATCAGTACGTACCAGCAAACATAAGCAAGATAAGGAAGTGCATCTGAAGTACACCAGCAGCTCAGCAGCTTGCTTTCCTACGTACCAGCAATTTACTGTCCTTTTCCAACGTCACCCTAGCACATAAAGCTCTTTCTCTTCCTTTCCTGCAATACTGCTCATGCAGCAACAGCTCTGCTGGGAATTTTGAGAATGAAAAGGTTCATCTCCTGTTACTTCAGACTGTAGTTACCCCATTCTCTGACACAATTTTATCAACTTCATTCCAGAAAGAGTGTAGCCTCACTAATAGAAACGGCAGTAGGACAATTACCTGTATGTACTTTTTAACAAGCACACCGTTTTGAGACGGTTTTTGACAGGAATTCACACCCCATAATACTGCAACGGTTTGGTCTGCACATACAATTAATTTTAGGCCCCAACCTTAAAGCTTCCAAGCATCAGAGAAAGTCCATCCTCAGATCCCTCCCTGTGTGTCAGATGGTCAGTGATCTGTCTGCTACGCGAACCTTAACTTCTTACAGAGGATAAGTTACTCTCTCACAAATGGATTGGTTCTAGTAGACCAAGCAAGACAGACAAACAGTAAAAACTTATTTCTGGCAATAAATAATAAGCTGCTTTGACCTATTTTTCAGACTAGAACTGTACACTAACAAGCCCTGGCAGAGGAGTCGCCATCCACAGGAGTCTCCTCCATTCACAGGAGTATCCTCCATCCACAAAAACACAGTAGTACGTAAAAAAAGGGTGGCATGAATCTTAATACAGAGGTGTGTGACATATCCTCCAGATGGGAAGCATTATAAAAAAGGTTATTATGCACATATTTTTAATATTAGACATCTTGCAGGCAGTTAAGTCTGAGGGCAGTGATCACAACTGAAATGCATGGCTGATCGTAGGGAGAAAAAAAACCCAACCCACTCAGACAAAACCACAGAATCACAAGGGATGGGTGATGTATTTTTTACCACCCTCCTTGCCCTACCCCCCTTTTGGCCTTTTAAACAGTTTCAGCATACTAAACCCAAAATAAAATAGAAAAAAAACCCCAAAACCTTACTTCTTCTTTAAGGAGTCTGGTTGTTTCCCCACAGACGCTCTCTCAGCATTACACAGCGCAGCTAGCAGCGTTAACTGCTTTCTTTTTACTGAGATAAAGCCAGTGGTTCCCTTCACTTTCTCTTGAGAAACAGAGCAAACAGAAAAAAAGGTTGGGTAATGAAATTATTAGGAGATAGTATCTCCAGAAATAAAACCTATTTTGCAACAGAGGGAAACAAGTGAGAGAATATAACATGGACTTCAGCCAGCCCATTTCAATTCTGCGTTGGGAACGGTAGCTGAAGGGGTGAGAGCTGAATTAAAGGGCAAAATTAAAGGGAAACGAGCCAAGGCAAAGGGATGGATTTCTGAGCAACGCACCTTTTGACCACGTTGTTCTGAACTTTCACTGTAGCATCTAAAATATACTGCTCCTCTGTGCAGGGCCAGGCCACGGAAGGAGTAAAGTAAACCTCCTCTCTCTCCTGTAGTAGCTTCCTGCACCTGCCCATACAGGTAATGAAGGATTAGAAGGATCAGAATTGCAATGTTTATGAAGCTTTTTTTTTTTTTTTCCCCCTGCTATGCAAGAAGCTGGGTTCTTATTCTTAAAATGAAGGGAGTGGCCGGGGGGGTTTTTTTTAAAAAAAAAAAAAAAGGAAAGAAAAACAACATAATGAAAAGGAAGCACACACCCATATGGAAAAAAAAATGGCAAAAGACGAAGCAGGCTTAGTGCACATGCTTCCTAAGCTCATCACTGATAAAAACAACCAATTCATTAAACAGGAGGGAAACCTCAAAGGTTTTTATTCCTGAGTATTCTCAGGTTCTTACGGCTGTCCGTGCTTCTGTGGAGGTCAGAGAGTGCTGTGGTTCGGTTTGGGTATCAAGCGTAACAGCAAGCAGGCTCCTTAGTTAGGATTGCAGTTGTAAATGTTTGAACAGTGCCTGCAGAATCCCACAGATGGCAACTAAGAGCAGCGTTTTTGACACAGCAGTTCAGTTCCTGCAGATCCCCAAGCACAGAAAAAGCATCTGTAAACACTACCAGGATTTCTGCTTATGTAAGAAATGTAAATTTCAGGCTTTGACAGATCTGCAACCCAACAGGCTTGCGTTCAACATACCCACACATTCCTCTGGATCTTACTTTGCATGGTTACTACAGCATTTAACATCAGCAAGAGGTTTGCTCTGTTTCAGTGGTAAGAAACGTCTGTTGAAGTGCACCAAAATTTCTGGATTTGTCTCAGATTAAAAAATAAAGGTGTCAATACTGACTGCTGTACTGGCCAAACCAGCTACAGATCCAAGGACATTTAATCTGCAATAAATGAGCACACTCAGGATATATGTGGAAGAACTTCTTTCCAGTGAGGGTGAGGGAGCCCTGGGACAGGCTGCCCAGGGGCGTGTGGAGTCTCCATCTCTGGAGATATTCAAGACCTGTCTGGATGCCAACCTGTGTGACCTGTCCTAGGGAACCTGCTTTGGCAGGGGGGGTGGACTTAGTGTTCTTTTGAGGTCTCTTCTAACCCCTAAAATTCTGTGCATCAAGCTGACAAAGACTTCACTGGCTGCTCAGGGATACTTCTAAAAGTTACCAAACCCTGGACAGGTTTTCCAAGCACACATGTAACTGAGCGTTACAGACTTCTGCCTGGCAAGAAGTGGTTTTAAAACACAGCCAACACCACGGAGCTGATGGCAGAAGTTATTAAACATGCCATTAATGCCAGGCTGGCATCTCCTTCCCAGAACTGCTTCCAGAACATGACCTGTGTGCAACAGTCCTGGCTGATGCAACCTGTGCTGGAACCACGGATGGACAATGCAACACTTGAGTGTGGAGTTAAGGTGCTCCTCACAGCGGGCTGCTTGATACAGCAGGTCTTCATCCCACTGTCAAACCCACATGCAGACAAAATAACATCGTTTTCATCATTTCCAGCAAGGGAAAACTCTTGCTGTACCTTGCTACTGGATCTAGACTGGTCTCTAGTGGGGTTTTCCAGTACCCAACCACACGTTAATTTTTTCCTTAGCAAATACACACCTTTTTGGCGGTTAAGATAAAGGCTGTAACTTCCTGCAGTGTTCATCTGGGCTTCAGAAGGACTTGCTCTATAAATACCAAAATTGTGCTGCACACAACTTACTAGAACTTAACAGGATAGTAGAGCCATTAACTAAAACAACAGCCTGTCTGTACCTGAGTACAGGAGTCATGGCCAGGCTTGTAACTCTGCCACAGTAAATTAACAACAGTAAGGTGTTAGTCGTAGAGAACTATGTCCACCCTTACAGCAGTTATAGTAGAAGATCCTAATAAAACCCCCATCATTCAAGGTAGATAATGACTTAAAGTCTACTTTACCTTCCCCTCTCGTTCATTAAAATGAAAGCACCTTCAAATTTGGGAGATGCCTTTATGTTGATGCATTGCACGTTTGTAATTCCTCATCCTGAGACATTTTGTCCAGTGACTCCTTCCACCTGCAGCTCCTGGGTCATTTCAGCTCTTGGGAATACCCACTACAGACAGCAAAGCACCTCCTTTCTGTGTGGCTTTGTTAGAGCCAACAAACCCCAGCAGGTAATACCAATGCTCTTACATACTTCTGCAGGAACACCAGCAAAATGCAAGGTGAAAATTATGGGCTACTGCATGCACAGACACACTGAAGTTCAGGCAGAGAAAACAAGGAGCCATCCAACGAGCTAGATGCAGGCCAGCCGAAGGCAGCGGAGGTCTCGAGGGTCTGTCTGCCCACCCGCACGCCCCACAGTCCTTCTAACAGTGCTGGCTGTTGGTGCTCTCCACTCTCCTCGAGGGGAGTGGTTGTTACCAACCCTTCAGGTATCTTCTCAGAGTCAGCCTGTAACGCCGTTCCAACTTTTTTCTACATACCTACCCATCTACTCACCCACTCCTACCTCCTCTCTCACTTGCCAGTCTAATTACCCGCCTACTCACATTTTCTCTTACTCACTCAGTAACCCACCCATTTACATGTTTTTCATTCATCTCCCCGTTCAGTTACACAACCTGATCCCAAAACACCTTCAATTCACTCACTAATAGTAATTTTACCTCCTATGATACGTCTGTCCTCACCTCTCTCATCAACATCCCTACCCTGCATCGAGCTTCACGGTGGCTTGAAGGAAGACAGCTTACTGCCCCAAGCTCCCAAGGCCCATGAGGCTCCATGAGATCCAATGTCAACCCACTCCTGGGACCTCTCTGAGTAAGTCAAATGCTTTTTTCCAAAACAATGTGGATGGACAGTGAGGATGAGAGCTGTGCAGTGGGGATGGATGGATGGATGGGACAAGGACTTCCAGGCGTGCTGTGCATCCAACAGGCACACACCGCACACGCCTGCCCTCATTCTACAAACCCCCTTTATTTGGAGGCCTGTGACACAAACTTCTCTTCTTTTGGGGTGCTCTGAAAGGAGAAACAGTAGTAATACTTCCAAAACCAGAGGAGGTCTGGGGTAAAGGTGCTGGATCATGACTGCAGGCAGCGGTGCAGCCATGCACCAGCTTACACCAACCAGCCTGTCTCTCTTGGAGGTGACAGCAAGAACAATGCCCATTTGCCGCCTTTTTGGTCACACATTTGTTTGGGGGTGGTGGTGGGGATCTTTATCTAGCTCTTTGGGGAAAAACCCTGGAGATAACCCTGTTGGGGACCCCAAGGCTTTGGGTAGAGAAGATGAAGCCCTGAAGCAGAAACGATGAACAACCAATCCCCAAATCCCAGCAAAACAAGTGACATGATGAAAAGAAGCAAAGTAACTCTGAGAAGATCTGACAGCAGAAAGCTGGAAGAGGGGAAGGCTCAAGTAACCACAGCACAACTTCCACTATCCCTGTCACTGACAGCTAATGGCATAGTTCTCATCTTCCCTATGATGCCCTCTGCAGACCTGCCTGCACACGTTTCCTCGCTCTTTAAATGCCACAACAGTTAAAAATCACTTAAATTATGTTGGCATAACTCTCCCATATAAAAACATTTGAATTTCCCAGTAAAATTAGCCTTTTCAGGCTATTTCTAATAACTTCTCAAATGACACCAGAAAAGATCACTCCTACACTGGAGTAAGATAGGAGTCTTGAGAAATTAATCTATTAGCAGTTCAGTTTAAAACCTACCTTCAGTCAGCATTAATTTTCTCAAACCCTGAAGAACTGAGCATGAGGTTTAAGTGCTGTAAGCAATACATCCAATATTGAAGAGAATGTCATACTGTTCGGTGCATCTTTACAGGCTGTTAACACCACAGAGAGAAGGAACTGGGGGTGTGAGTGGACACCTGGCTGAAAATGAGCTGGCAGCATGCCTGGGTGGCCAAGGCCAACAGCATCCTGGCTTGTATCAGGAATGGTGTAACCAGAAGTAGGGAAGTGGTAGTTCTGTTGTACTCAGGAATGTCCAGTTTTGGGCCCCTTGCTATAGGAAGGATGTTGAGATGCTGGAGTATGTCCAGAGGAAAGCAATGAAGCTAGTGAAGGATCTGGAGTACAAGTCCTATGAGGAACAGCTGAAGATGATTGGGCTTTTTAGTCCTGATAAAAGGAGGCTGAGGGGAGACCTTATTGCTGTCTGCAACTACCTGCAAGGTGTTTGTAGAGATGCTGGGGTCGGTCTTTTCTCTCAGGTGACAAATGATAGGATGAGAGTGAATGGCTTAAAATTACACCAGGGGAGATTTGGGTAAGAGATTTAATTAACTGTCTCTTAAGCTACATCACTGAATCATTATGAGGAAGACTTTCTTTACTGAAAGGGCAGTCAAGCATTGGAACTGGCTGCCCAGGGAGGTGGCTGAGTCACCATCCCTCAGGGTATTCAAAAGGCATGTAGATCAAGTGCTTGAGGACATGATCTAGAGGTGGGCTAGTCAGGGTTAGGCTGTGGTTGGACTCAATGAGCTAAATTCTCTCTTCCAACTCAGGTGACTCTATGGTTCTGTACGCATTACTGAAAGATGAGAATGTAGATTTGAAATAGAACAGTGAAATAAAATGGAAAACATCAGGCCAAAAAGCAGGCAAAGAAAAAATCTCACCATCAAATCTTGTGGAAAAGACTCCAGGAGATCAAAGTGGCAGGCCAAGTTCTTAGTGTACCTCTAACCATAAACTGCAGGGGGCAAGATTGG
>VZTU01003568.1:0-46128 GCA_013400835.1 Zapornia atra | reverse complement strand
GGGGAGGAAAGTAGCAGGCAACGTGTACTGGCAAGAAGAGAGTCTGGATGATCTAATGCACTTTCCATCTCTAACATCTCTGATTCTGTAATTCCATAGGAGTGTTTAGCAGAGGGCTGGCAAACTTTTGTAGCCAATCAATTGTCTGATTATTGTGTGATAAAGCTTTCAGTTAAAAGGAGGTCCTTGTAGCTGGATGCTGTAGCTGTGCCACACCACCCTCCTTCAAAGTTGTGCATGAACGATGCCAGTAGAAAGCCTGATCTGAATGGTAGGCGTGCAGTAATTAGAGTTGTGGGTAGCAATCCTAAATAGGCAAAACAGAATTTAAGTAATTAAAAGAGACAATCATCATCTTTCTTGCAAAATGCTCGGGGTCAACTTCTGACAGCGGATTTGATAATGCTGAGTTCAACTTTGTCAAGATTTATGCTTGCAGAGAGCTTCACTCACACATGCAGGGAAGCATTAGCGTGGCTGGAGCTATACTATCCAGCATTTTTAAGTATTTACTCTTGATTTATGTGCTGAGAAAATCCTCCCTTAGGGTGAAATACCAGATTGTTTCTCAGACTGTGGGCTTTGTTTGCTGTTTCTGAGTTAGTAGGTAAGAAGAAATCCCGAATGGACACATGGCACGAGCCCACCTTTTGTGTTTAAAGCATGGGATGAGAGGAATGGATTGTAGCTGTAAGAAGCTGAAGAATCAGGAAGATCATGAGAAAAATGCAAAAGAAGCAAATAAAACCCCTGAAGTGGAAGAGTAGGAGAGAGAGGCATAGAGACATAATCCTACTCAACAAGAGGAGCTGTGCTGTGCGTCCTGGAAGGCTGCCTGAACCACAGCTGCCTTCAAATCTTTGTAGAGTTGGGTTTGGGGGTGTTCTGCTGCTGGTTTTTTTTTTCCTTATGGTCAATGGAAATTCTACCCCAATTCTTGTCTGGGACAGGGTGTGATTTATAGGGTAACAGACAGGTAAATTCTGTGAGAAGTATGAACAGAAGAACAGTTTGCAATCATGTTGGAAAAATGCCATGAGCCTATCAGGCTCTAGAAATACTATTTCTATACTATTTATTTACATTGAGGACTAGAAACTAGTACGAGATGGACTCCTCTTCACACATTGTTATTAACTCTATTCTTAATTAATTAAGCTTGTTCTTAATTAAATAGGCCCTGAACAGAAAATGGAAATACAAGAGGAGTACGCTGACTACTCACTGTACACAGCTGCTTGAGTTAAACACAAACACCTAAAATCCAAAGGATCCAAAGGAAAACACGGAACACTTAAAAATCAGCTGATAGCTTGTTTTGGAGGACAAGGATAAGTTTGCTCTTGCTTGAGCTCCACCACAACTCAGAGACAGGAGAGGTGGGGACTCCTGCACAGGTTGAATGGAACTTCACACAGGTGTCACTGAAAGGGACAGTCCCACCTCCTTCACCATCAGCACTAGCAGTCATGCAGCTAGTTGAGCTGGATGGATTTTAACTCTCCCCTCGCCCCCCCAAAAAAAAACAAAGGGAGAAGGAAAAACTAGCTTTCAATTGAATCAGCAAACTGAGCTGGCTCACCCCAAGGCCACGTGGTCATCAGTGATGACCATGGAAGAAGCAAACCTGCATGTGAAATCCAGAGAGCAGCTCGGTTCATCAGGTACACTCTGGTCACACTGAAACAACACTGACTGCAAGGCAACAGGTAAGAGTCACAATCATCAGAAAACATGCCTGTCACCTTTAAAGAGCGACCCAATGGTAAGAGCTCACCTGGGAAGCTGGGTGCTTTTCCCCCTGTGGATCCCACCTTCTACAAGGTCCTCAAGCCAGCAGACTTCAAGCAGAGCTTGGGCTGCAACTGCTTTCTGCCCTCCCGCTGGAGCTGGGCCAGCGCAGAGAGGAATTCACCATTCACAAAGCCATACAGAGAAAGCACTGGAGGGCAAGGACGACTCCATGAGAAAGAGACTCCCAGGAGAAGGGGTAGAGCCCTATATTCCAGTCCCTTCTCCAGGAATTGCTCATGTCTACGGCACTCAAGATTAGATAAAATGTATATACAGCTCCTTTTATACTAAAGCCTGAAAAATACATCCTATGAGCCATGTAAATACACGTTAAGAGCCAGCGAGAGCTCTGCCCTAACAGGAGAACAGCATATACCTACCTGTATTCTTGGAAATATTTTGTATTTTTGGTGGATAAAAGTAAATCAAAGAGCGAAGTTGAGATCTTCAGATTTATGACTCACTTCTGCCAACCTCATGTTTTGGCAATAAAACTGCATACACACCGAGGAGCCTGTAATAACAGGTCATATGGAGAGCTTCAGTAGCCGCTTACGTCCTCGAAAGTTACCATTCAGGTGCCCTGACTTGGATTAGAAGTTAGAAACGCCTGCTGGCTTCTACTTACTGCACCAGTGAATCATGGAATGGTCTGGGTTGGAAGAGACCCCAAGGATCATAGAGTTCCAACCCCCCTGCCACAGGCAGGGAAACCAACCTCCAGGCCTGGACCTACACAAGGTTGCCCAGGCCCCATCCAACCTGGCCTTGAACACCTCCAGGGACGGGGCATCCACCACCTCTCTGGCAGCCTGTTCCAGCCCCTCACCACTCTCTCTGTAAAGAACTTCATCCTAATATCTAATCTAAACCTTCCCTCCTTTAGCACTTCCCCAGGTTTGATTTTGAACTCATCATTTTGCATGCAAACTTCAGCTGCCAACTCTGAATCTGAATAGCGACAGGCCGCAGAGAACATGAAACTCTGCATCTGGATAGCTACAGGCCATGAAGAACTTCACTCCAAAAATTTACAAAACAACTAACAAGAAAGAGCCAACAAATGCTCTATATCTTGCCTGTCAACTTCTGCATGGGAATCCCTCATAAATCAGTGCAAAGGAATGGTATTGAGACATGGCACAGACCTACAACATCAACCCTCGTGTCTGTTTAGCAGAAGACATTGTACTACAGTAGAAACCATAGAATCATAGAATGGTTTAGGTGGGAAGGGACCTCAAAGCACATCATGTTCCAACCCCTGCCATGGGCAGGAACACCATCCACTAGCCCAGGGTGCCCAAAGCCCCATCCAACCTGGCCTTGAACCCTGCCAGGGATCCAGGGGCAGCCGCAGCTTCTTTGGGCACCTTGTGCCAGGCCTCACCACCCTCACAGGTAAAGAAATATTTCTTCCTAACATCTAACCTAACCCTGCCCTCTTCCAGCTTGAAGTCATTGCCCCTTTTCCTATCCCTGCACTCCCTGATGAACACCCCCTCTCCCACTTTCCTACAGGAAAAATCACTTTCCTGTGGGAAAAGCCATCACACTACACACCTGCACATCTAATTTATGTGTCACCTAATTCATGTTAGCATCTTCCTTATATGAAATTTATTGCTTGTGTTAAAAAGCTACCTTTTGTGATAAAAGGTAGTTTTTTTGGTTGGGTTTTTTTGCTTGTTTGGGGTTTTTTTTACAAAAATCCAGCCTTTCACTAAGGTACTAAGCAGTATTCTGCTTCTGAGAGAAAAGTGCTATTAAACCTGCCACCATGAGCTCCCTTTTTTGTTTGGTTTTGGTCAAGATAATCACAAAAGGCATGGAAAAGTGCAATCTCCGCCCCACAGATTCTAGGTTCCCTCAATCACATTAGGGCAGCGTTTTAGGAACCGCAAGGAAACGGAGCTAACTACAAGCACATGGGTAAAAAAATCAAATCCAGTTTGAAAATCCAGGGTTTTGGGGCTATTTGGGGTGAGAACATGCCAAGGCAGTGCAATCCCAGAACTCCCTGACTTTCAAGAGCAGCAATTTCCCTGTCCCACAGGCAGGCACACATGGACTGAGGATCTAGGACTCCTTCTCCTCAAACAGCTCCTGCTCGTTAATTCTTAGTAAATGAAGCCGCTCCACTGCGAGCCTGAGGAAATTTGATCCGCTGCTTCGGGACAGGTTTAACAGTTAACAATTTAAGGGCTATAAAAACGTGCAGCTTCCTTTCTTTTTATCTGAAATGATAAGAAAACAATGATTTTTTGTGTTGTTTTTGTTGCCTTGGTTTTTCCTTTAACGAAGTCTTGCCAGGAGCATTTGGTGTACAGTTAAATCTGGTTTTGGAGGCTATGCAGTTAATTCACAAAAAACCACTTGGCAAATCCCCCTAACTTCAAACATCTAATTCATATAACATTCTCCTTTATTTGTTTAATTCAAGAGAAGTATTTCCCTCCGCCCTTTCCATTCCATAGGCTTTTCACACCCACGTAACAACCAAGTGACTCTTCCCTGACCCTGCCTCCCACGCCTCTCAGTACAACTGCTCGCTAGAAAGTCACCCCGTGCTCCAGCTCTTCTCCTGAGATCCAGAGGAAGCACTTAAGGAAAGGAAATCCAGTACAATGCTGGATTCCCTCTCTTTTTTTTTTCTTCCTGGATTTATTTGTAGTTCCATAGGGGTGTGTGGTGTATGGATGGCTTTCTCAGTTGCTATTTTGGAAAAGAGGGGGAAAATATCATGAGAGCTTCACAACTGCTGAGTCAAGTGGGTTTGGGCATGCAAATCGTCTCCCTGTCACCCACCCAGGGAGGAACAGCAGCAAATTCCTCCCTCCGTGGTGTGAGGGTTAGGGCACAGCACCAGCAATTCCTGGTGTCTGGAGGGGACCTGTCACAGACCAGGATAAATTCAGTAATTACTACTCTGCTTTCCAAATCTAGTAAGCTGTGTATTCAAAGCTGGAATATCTGGAAATCTGAGAGCTACAGTATCATGTTATCAGCATCTCAAAAGGGAAAGCAGAGTGATAAGGACGGTAAAGCACTGTAGGAAAGTTAAATATTGCCAATTAGTAGTAATGGCTTTCCCAAGGAACTCCCCCTCCAAAAAAATCCCTCCCAAAACCAGCAGCAGAGTCCACAGCACATTCAGGGAACACGACCTTCCAGACCTAGCTCCGTCAGCCAACGTGGTCCCTTCTAGCCAACAGTATGTTAAGGATTCGAGTTTCTGGAGAAACCACCAACTGATAGCTTTTTCCCTTGGGATTTACAGAGCCACTTACAACACTGCTTCTATTCTAGGCGTATTTTAGGAAATGTATCATTACATTTAATTCCAGGAACGGCCATCTGATTTTCATGAGGGATTCAAGACCAAAGCCTTGTTCATACAGGGGAGGGCAACAGGAAAATTACAGCGTAACTATGACTCCAGGAGGACAAGACCCCAAAGCTGGAGGACTGGCCCAGCCTCTTTGCTTAGTACCAACGTTAGCAGAGGTTTGTAGGTTAAAGGTAGGAGGGAAAAGTAATTTCAGGTCGGTTTTAATTGACAAAGTTTCCTCCCTCCTTTACCGACTCCTAAACTGCGGAAGACCAGCTAGGGTTTTCTGTGTAAGGTGTTCCAGTGAAATAAGGAATGCACCTTGCCATGTTCAAAAAGCTGTTAAAGTGATTCCTTGCAATCCCATTTAACAAGATCCCATCTTAGCACCGAAAATGAGAAGTACGCACACTTACCAACGCGTTATCAGGAGAAGAATCAGAAATAAAGGTCAGGTGTTACTCAGCAGTCAGCACCTCGGTTCCTTCCCAGCACAAAATAAACCCCACAGGCAGCAGGTACTACTAGAACCAGCTCTCCTTTGCTAGTCTTAGCCCTAACGCTTCACGGACGTCTTCTGAATCTGCCACCAACAAAAGAAACCACAGTAAGACTGCTTCCCTAATGCTTCATAACTGAGTCAGTAGGTCAACAATTCCTTCGGTTTAGGAGCCAGACCGATTCCCTTAAACACCCCTCCTTTTTTTTTTTTTCTTTTTCTTTTTCCCCCTCTTGAAGGAGAAGCCAACTGCCTCCTGCCAGTGGCAGCCCATCTGCTTCCAGAACAGAACCAAACTGCTCCAAAACCACCACCTCGTTTTTTGGCGCAGACATCGGTCCTGACACAACTCCATTTTGTCTCTCACGTCTGGGGAAAAAAAACCACGAGAAAATACTTACAAATTGAAAAAGAGCATCAGGAAACTGCTCCCTGTGCACCTTGCACGCCGCTGCCGGCTCTCAGCCCGCGTTCTCCTCCTTTTCCCATCCCTGAGATGGAGAGGAATGAAGGGCGGCAGTCATGTAATACCAGACCTATCTCCCCCAGTCTGCCTTGTTCCTGTGCAAGCACAGAGTATCCTGCATGTGCCTTTCAGGCTCACCGCTCGAACAAAGAGAAAGCTCTGAAGCTGCTATCCATCCCTCTTCCCGATCCATGACTCAAAACGTCTGGTTGAAAACTGGTTTCGTAATAACCCTTTAGTACCACCTACTCACATCGCAGAGAGATTCTTGCAGCAAATGCACAGGAAATCACCAACGAGTGCCAATGGAGCTACTATTCCAAGAACTAGCTCTTTCAGTTATTCCTTCATCATTTGGAAACTGAGATGCTTTTACTTTCCCTATTGCACAGGATATGTATTTTAAGCACTTTAAACTATGATCCTGTAAAATATTTTGTTGATAATTCACTAGCTGAAAACTTGCCCACTGTAAAAGGGAGAAAAAAAAAAAAGAAAAGAAAAAAGAATTTCACAATACTCATTCCAGAAAATACAGTAACTCCTTTCTGGAAATAACTCACTGGACAAAAATCAAAGGGGCACAATTAATTTACAGCGACAGTTTGCATCCTGCAGAGCACACAAAGACGGTGTAGTCGGCCATGTGCCTCTCTGAGCACCACGAGCAGACCCCTGACTCACCCTACCACAAGATGAGTCGCTATGAATGATTTCCTCTTCTTCCACGCTCCCCCGGGGTGTTTCTGTGCCATCGGCGTATCCTGAGCCTAATCCCGACTTTGATGGGAATTCCAAAACTTATCTGGGAAGGCTGTGGCCACCAGCTAAGGATGCTGCCATCTGCTTGCTCTGGCTTTGAGTCACCTGTCAGCAATACAAAAGGAAATTACTCAGCAGTGAGCACGTGGAAGCCCATTGCTACAGCCTCTCCGTACCCCTTGTAGGAATGCAACGGGTTTGGAGCACTTTCCTGAAAGGAAAAAAAACGTTCTGAATATTCAAAAAGGTGGAAATTGATAGTAAAAATACAACTTAAGGGGCAGGACGTCGGGCAGAGTGTTCCAGCTGGGTTTTCAATGAAGCTGCCATGGGAAGGGGGGGACAGAAAGGGAAAAAAAAAGAAGACATTTCACAAACACTAGACCTTCACTGTGCGTGATGAGAAAAATAATTAAAACAACTGAGAGAACTAATCTGTGCCTGCTTAGGAAGTTAACTCTTCAAAGGAAGCGATTAAGAGAACAAAAGCGAAGTGTTATGTTTATTAAACAAGTAAACTTAACGCAAGAGGGTGCTTACTCATGGAAGTAAAGAGCGAGTACTGCCACAGCCCTCCCTGCAGGCATAGGTGCACGCAAGGCTGGGATCTTGCTGATTATTAAGCTGTAATTCTTCCCAATAAATAATTCTTTTAATAGATACGGAGCGCTGCTTTGCCAAGATGCCAAACACCATCAGAAAGGCAGAGGCAGTGTCCTTTACCTCTTTACGAAATTCCCTTTATCTGCCTGACTGCTATTCAGGACCAAATTCACAAGGATTTTCCCTGAGAAGACCCAATTAACCGCTACCGTATTTACAAATTCAGTCCAGCAACAGTCTTTCATCACAAATTACACAGCTCGCAGATTCAGCCCTCCAAATAAGACTCCCAACTTCTTCCCCCGCTCCAAAAAACCCCCAGACAAATAGAAGAGCGTGCTCGACGCTTTGAATCTTCAGGAATTTCACGAAAATTAATTAATACTAAAGATCTAATTGTCTAACCTGCTTCTGCATGCAGAAAAGAGCCAGACCTGGTGCCTCTACGGTGGGGGAGGAGGCACTTCTTGTTCCTGTTTCATACTTGACTTTTTTTTTCCTGCGCAGAGATGATCTAATTATTCAACGTGTCGGTATATTGCTTCACCCTTTCTCGTGTGTCTCCTTACATTAACATATTTTAACAATTCAGCTCATTAGGAAGGAGGCAAGGAACAAAACGGCAAATTGTCCTTAAAAAAAAAACCCAAAACATCAATCAGGAAAGCGGGAGTCTTTCCCTGTTTTGTCCTGTACCTATCCAAAACTCCCTGAGAGCATGCAACCAGCGATGCTGTATGCAAACCAGTAACAAAGCTCCCCAAACCCCATCCTCACCCTGCTCAGATATAAGCGTACCTGTTTTAAAGACCCGAGCCTCACTGGTGAGCTCTGTGAAGGAATAATTCTGCGTCCTGCCCAATTAGGAAGGAAGAGAAACTCCCAACTGACAGCCCTTCATTGTTCCCAACCGCGCGGATGCTCAGCTGCAGGCGCAATCGGTGAGAGGGGGCTGATGGATCTCATGTATAATAATCGGGTATGGGTGATGAAAGCAAGGGATCAAACCATGGGAGGCAGCTACAGATCGACTGGAAACGGATCTGAAAAACCCTGAAATCCAAACAGAACACACAGGGCGCCTGTGTTTGCATACACAGGATGCCAGCTGAAGTTCCCAAGCCTTTTTATCAAATGCTTTGAGCTATTCGGTACCCACCCAGCCCTTTCGGCAGATAGGGATTTGAGAGATGCTCCCGTGTTTTCAACCTCGTGTGGAATTACAACAGCTTTTGCTTGAGAACTGGCTCTGGCAAGGTCCCTGCGGCGTATTACTAAAGCCACCAGTTCTTGGGAAACGTTTCTTCAGCAAGTTTTGTGTGTAATAGCAGGTCCTATATATAAACCTGTTTACGACTATTTCTAAAGAAGAGCTCGCTCCGAGGCAGCTCCTTTATTGTGATCAAACATGCTGGATTCGTTCCCAGTTACGGCTTACATAAGGCCTTCAAGGAAGTAGAAACTTATTTTGCACAAAATCAAGGCAGTAGTAGGTGCAACGGAATTATCCTGTTACACATTAAGTTTTACTAACACAAGGCCTGCACCTCAGCCATAAAGTCAAACGCTGCATCCCGCTACTACAAACAGTCAAATGTTTCCTGCCATAAAATCAAAACCTCCTCAGCCACAGGAAAGACAACAGGTAAACACATCTGTTTTTACGGTGTAAAAACATCATGCTCCTTAAAATAAATAATAATCCCCCCTCCTGACATGTAGTAGCTGGAATGGCTCGTCTTCATCACTTGCCCAAATCTGATCTAACCTGGGTTAAAAAGCCCTCCTGCTCAAAAACCAGCCATTTTCAGACACGCAGCGTAAGCTTCCTGAAGGCTGTGTGTTATACACAGGTGCTGCAGGTGGTTTTGTTCTCCTGAACAAATGGCTCTGCTGGCAGGTACATTCACACAGATAAATAACACGGCTTTCAGAGCTGGGGCCTGCAGTACATCCATGCAAAGCTTATTCCCATGGCCTCTGCCAGGAGGGAACATACCCAAGGTGTGCTTGCAGGGATGGGTCACTGAATCACAAGGCTGGAAAAGACCTTTAAGATCATGGAGTCCAACCATTCCTGTCCTGTGCTAAACCAGATCCCTAAGTACCTCATCTACCTGTCTGTCAAACACATTCAGGGATGGTGACTCAACACCCTCCCTGGGCAGCCTGTTCCACATCCCCACAACTCTTTCAGGGAAGAACTTTTCCCTCACATCTGATCTGACCCTGCCCTGGCACAGCTTGAGGCCATTTCCCCTTGTCCTATCTCCTGTCACCTGGCTGAAGAGTCCATCACCCACCTCTCTACACCCTCCTGTCAGGTAGTTGTAGGCAGAGATAAGGTCTCCCCTCAGCCTCCTCTTCTCCAGGCTGAACACCCCCAGCTCCCTCAGCTGCTCCTCAGAGGATTTGCCCTCCAGCCCCTTCCCCAGCCTGGTTGCCCTTCTCTGGACTCGCTCCAGGACCTCAATGTCCTTCTTATGGTGAGGAGCCCAGAACTGGACACAGCACTCCAGGTACAGCCTCACCAATGCTCAGTACAGGGGCACAATCACCTCCCCAGACCTACTGGCCTCTGGGTCACTGCAGAAAAGCCTCCCTGGGACTCAGCACAGCCCAGTTCACACCAGGTTTGGTGCCCACAGCGTTACACAGGCCTTCGACACCTCTCCAGCTCAATCCACAATTCCAAGGACCACCAGCTACCGTCGACCCGCACCAAACTCAAACTCAGGCCTCAGGACCAGGTCTTAAAACTCAAGCTCTTGGCAGACTGGGGTTAAAATCTCTGAATTGGTACACTTTACTATCAGGCTGATCTTCCTTCAAGAGTTTCAAAAATGAAAAAAAAATCCAGCACCCCAGGTAAGTAAAATGAAAAATTGTGAGTAATGCCTTACAGTGGTCTTCATGCTGCACAGAGGAGACCGGTATGAACGCCGTGCAGTGCTGGGCCAGGGAGCCTGCTTGGGGCTCAAAACATCTACATCTTATTGCGGGCTGGGAGGACAGAACAGCTCCTTGAGCGGGTGCCGTAAGCACACACACACACAGCCAGCGAGATAAAGATACCCCCTTCAGTGTCATTTAAGTGTCTACATCCAAATAAATAATGACCTGTCTCCTCCTGGTTAGCATGGGCACCTTCCACAGCACTTCACTGCTAACGCCGGGGCTTTTCCCCCAGGTCACATCCCATTTTGCGTTACCTACCCAGAGGCAGTTCAAGGACTAAACCAGCTGCAAACTAAACCTCCTCCTGCTTCACATTCCAGTATTATAGACATGACCTTGTAGGTACCTCAGTCTAACCTTCTACGTACCTCAGTCTAACCTTGTAGGCACCTTGGCCTAACCTTTCAGAGGGCTCCACGACACAGCACTGAGGTTCAGCACCAAGAACTACACTGACATTTTCTTTGGGAAATATGGCCATACAAGATGCTGCTCGCCCCTCACCCCTAACCTTGCATCTTCCTTTCACTAAGTCTCTTCCTGGGTAAGTGGGAGACTCCCATTCTACTTTCCCCTCCTACCCCACAGCCCAGCAGCCTGTTGCCAGTTCGATACCACATGTTTATGAGCTGAGTGGCTAGCGTACAACCCTCCTGAATCATGCTGCTGCTCACAAAGACATAAAAGATTCAGACTGAGAGAATATGCAAGAGCAGCTTGACCCTTACCCTACAAAGAAAAGGACTTCTCTGGGCATTTGGAAGTGTTGGTTTCGATTTCTTAACCCTCTTTCTGTTTTATCCAAGCTGTGTAAGTTAGGACAGCTATGCTTTTAGTGTTTAATACTGGAATGCTTTTTCATCTTCCCACTCAGCTTGCTAGCAATTCTTTGTTGTTTAATTCCTCTCATTACTTCTGCAGGTATTTTCCATAATATTTTAAGCTTCAATTTCAGTGGTTTTTAGGTTCTGCCCCACCGGCTCACACACACCAAGACAGCCTGAGGTTGTAGGAGCTGACGGGAGCGGCTGAATTCTGACCCTGGCATAAGAGGCATGACTGATGGGCATGCAAGGCAGTGCACAATTGCTCTCTCCTCCTGGTAGCTACAACAGATGGATCACATAATCCAATCCAAACAGTGAGTTTCTTGGTAATAAGAGAAAAGGACACAATGACCTCTAGGTAAAAATCCTAGGAACAGCAAGCACACATAAACACCAACCTGAGCAACTTCGATTCTGCGCCAGAGCTTGAACTGAAGATAACAGCGAAGACAAACACCCAGGGCAGATTTAATTCAGACCGTAACTCACTGCATGCACATGCCAAATCGTGGTATAAACCTCAGGCCTTGTAACATTCCTCGTTCTAAGGCCTGTTCTTATCTTGGTGATGAATGTCAGAGTTTTGGAGAGATTTGGGATCCTTCTGTAATTTCTGTGCAGCCTTCTTTAGCCAAGAGGAAGCTGGAAGTACTTCAGGTTACGAGCTGTGGTGAATTATGTCCTAGCGCTGATGTACAAACGCGGGGCATCTCATGACAGGGCTCTGTTGATCAGTTGTTGCGTGGCTACAGACAAGCACGTTATTGTTACCTCCCTCTCCCCTCCTCCCTAAAGCAAAGGTGTTTCAACCGTAGATGTTGTTTGCAGAGTTGCATCAGTTCCTGAAAGGGGGAGGCAACGCTAGCATCAACTCGGTTTTCTTGGTACGGCGGCACAGACTTGTTAAGTTTAGCACGTTATTTCCTCTAACAGACTAAAAAAATTCCCTGTTCCTCCCTTCTGATGAAGAAACCCTCGTGGAGCTCAAGCTCCTCACCACTCACGAATATAAACCGCTATCCCATCAGGTTTACTTTTCTGCCTAAAACAAGGCAGGCACGTCAGCAATACCGCGTATTGGGAGGAAGGTGAATTTTGGGGGTATTTCCTTTATTTTCAGTGCTCTTGGTTCATACCACTAGATGGCACGTTTGAAACTGTTGGCATTTTGCTGAAATCACAGCGTAGTCTTTGCATCACACCATGTTTATCCTGCTAGCCTTGCCTGGGATGGAAAAGTACAGGTAAAGTGATTATCTCGAGAGCCAAAGAGCCAAGATATGAGGACAGCGGCATGTAAAATGTGCCCGGGCGGGAAGGGAACGTTAAGGCAGCGAGCTGAGAGCAGGACTGCCAGGGAGAGCTAAGCTCCAGCACTTCTGACTCTGACCTCAGCATGGCCTTGGTGAATCACTTTGTCTCGGGAGAGTATCCGAATGTGTGTGCTGGAGAGGGAGTTGAGACGAGGAAAATGGAAAAGGAGGGCAGGAGTTGAACTTCCAGAGGCACAACGCTGCCTTTCACCGTGAGCTGAGCCATGCTCTGCGCTCTGCAGATTCCCCAGGAGCTCAGGCAGGCACAAAAACCATTCACCCTCACGAAGTGATGGAAGGGAGAGCGTTCAGAATCACTGGGTTGGAGAAGACCTCTGAGATAAGAGTCCAACCGTACCGCATGAGCAAACAACAGGGGAAGGTTTAGCCAACCCCCAGCATCGTGTTTTGCCACCCCAAGACCCAGCTTTTCCCAAGGGTCCAACTTTTGCATCCCATGGAGCCAAACGCTCCACAGCAGATCTGCAAACACGCAGTAGCCCATGACCCACTGAGTCAGCTGCACGGGCAAGTCACCTCCTGTGCTGGACATGTTTTGGAGCATACCTAGCTGTGCCCTGGTGTACTGGCCTTGGCAGGGATGGCAGCGTTTGGCAGCACCGCTTCCTTTAAGCTTCCTGCTTGTTCTCACTGCCAGTTCCTTAATTTAACTCAACCCACTGTAGAAGGGCATTAGGACAAGCACGTATCCGCCCCAGCTAACATTCCCTCAAAAAAAAGAACAAGTTGGTTCAGCACCAACGTAACGATTGCGGGCACTGGGAGACGGTACTTGTCACGGCATCGCACCCCACATTCCCCGCGTGTGCCGTTTCAATAGATGAGGATTAACGATTTACTATGAGGGCTTCAACACCTGACTCAGTCCTTGGAACTGGGGCTAATGTCAATGGAAAAAATAACTGTCAGTTTAAGCTGGAGGAGGAAAGAAATGTTGTTGATGGACCCCAAGGACAATAGCGAAGACTACTTCTCGCCAGATGGAAGCGGCAATTCCACCATTCCAAGAAAGAACAGCTCAGCAGCAAGAAAAAAATAGATTAAAATGGTTTTCCTTCCCTTATGGAGGATTTAGTTCTATAAAGACGCTCTGAACTAACCAGCAGATAGACACTAATTGCCCTCATCATCATCAGCTCCACTGAAGGACCAAAAGGCATTCCTGTGGCAGCACAGGGAACCTCGCAGCACCACCGTCCACCCTAGATTGCTCTCTGGGAATTCTATTCTTTCCCAATCCATCAGTCTGGCTCTGTTTGTGTATTTACACGTTGATGTTTACACAGTATCAGCCTGCTGGGCACATATTCCTTCAAAGGCACCAGAGTACATTTCTGTGTTCATGTCTACAGGCTCTGCCAACAGTGAGGCTGAGCCACACAACACACAGCAGTAGTATCCTGCAGGAATAATCCAGCAAGGCCTCTTGTTTTCAGCGTACAAACAGCTCAAGAGAAACTAATTCCAAACACAATGATCTAACAGTCTCACTTCAATCTTTCCAGTCCCTTCGGGCCTGCACTTTGAATGCAGGTCCTACTTCTACGAGGACACACCAATGCAGAGGACCACAGTTTGAGGAGACTATGGCAGTTACTACAGCTTGAGCTCAGCTTCCAGAGCTACCAAAAGGACTGGTCCCAAAATGCAGGTTTCCAGTTGATGATGCCAAACCTCTTCCAACTAGGCACCTACCATTTATTTTGACTGCTTTCATGTGAGAACCAAGAGTACTCCAGTGGGCAGGTTTGTTTCTCAGCGTAGTTACAAACTATACTGAAAAAATCTGCTGGGGAAAATAAATGGTAGATAACTATAAATTAAAATACTTGAATTTCTGTTTTTCTCCTAAGCTAACGAAACCGCAAATACACTGTGTCCCAACTGGAAACAAGGAGGAAACTCGGCCAGTGGGATTGATCTGGCTTCCAGAGAAGTAACTGCAGCATAAACAGTGGTATCTGAACTAGTCACAGGGAACCCCTTTACAGCCAGCACTAGGGAACTGTCACTACCATGCCGTAACTCATCTGACATAGTCCAGACAGTTGCTTGGGATGCTTTCCCTCACAGAAAGGAAGTTGGGAACTTCATAACCCCATCAGATTAACAACAGTTGTACCAACTCTCAAATGCTGCTTTGAGCTACTGCAGAAGTGATACAGAAAATGGGAGCTATTTGATAATGACTTACTGTGCAGACTTAATCTACTTATTCAAGTGAAAAAACACAAGGAAGAGCGTTGCCTTTTACAGTTTTTGTTCAAAAAATTCTCTTGCTCAAATTTGCAGGCTCAGTTCTGCAGCACTGGCCCAGCACACAAGAGGCAGATGAAGAATTTGGGTTGACATGCAAGGGACAGCAATTGATGGGTTTTCCCTCGTAAATAATTTGAATGCAAACAGTAATGAAGAGAGCAGAAAGTGGATTTAATCATGCAGTATCCTTCTACTTTAACTTGTTTAAGAGAGAGGAATCTTACTGTTATAGGCAAGGTGTTCGAAGTGCACTCCCAGCTCCAGATTGTATTCCCCACTTCGGTTAACCAGTACGTCTCCCCCTCAGTGTTACACACATCATGTTTACTGCCTTGGGTTTCAGAATCTGGAGAAGACATGGTCATGGAAGGAGATTCTCCTTGGGAGGTGGGTGAAGTGCACAGTGCAGAAGCGGTTTCTCTAGTGCCCAACATCAAAGGCTAAAGCTCTCCTTGTATGGAGAAGCTGCAAAGAGCATAGATCCCAAGGACAACTGCAAGGATGTAGCTATTAATGAGAAGAGCTGAAACTTGTGACATTGCTCCAGCCTTTGCTGCATTATCTTATCTGGGAACTCCCAGGCCTGTCAGTCTTGTTCTCAGCGCAAGAAGAATCAGCAGCAAAAGCATTTCCTTAACCTCACCACCCCTGCTGATGATCTCCTTCCTCAGCAGACAACCACATGTATATAAACAGCTTTCCAAGGAACCTGGAGAGACCAGAAAGCATCAGTTCTGTGGAAGTAACGCAAGCTCCTGACACTCGAGTGTGTGTCGCAGGAACAGGCCTGGCTATGCTGCTGATGCAGAATCAGACCTTGAAAAATGTAAGAGTAATTCATATGGCTTTTAATCATCTTCTAATTATTTATCTTCCATCTACATAAACAGACCCACTCTGCTCTCACCGGTACTTATAACTAAATTACTGTATTACGGTAGGTCAGCAGCTTCTTCTGCGTAGAACGGGGCCGTAAGATTGGCTGCCAGGAAAAGTCAACATCCTTGGTCAAAGAGCATCTAACAATTAATACACTTCATTTAGCTGCCACCAGTGATGTCACGAAGAGCAAAGTACAACAACAGAATTGACAGCCGGGCGGGATGGAGCTTTTCTTGAGTATTGTTTGAGCGACAATCAAACAAACCGCTCATTGTTTATGTGCCTGTGGAAGCGGATGGCACAGGAACAGCTCCCTACGTGTTTCTCAACACATACTGGGAGATGCTCAGGCAAATTTACCACTGGAAGAGAAGAACGTATCCAACCAGACTGCAAGTCAAATCATGTAAATTTGAGTAAAGAGAATCCCCATTAAAGAAACAAAATTAAGCGTATCAGATGAAAGATTTCATTGCTAAAGCCAGCGCCCCAACAAAAAAATTCAAGCTACTTCGAAGATATTCAGGTCATTCAAACAATTATTTTCAAATGGCAGAGAAAGTCTGATGATCCATGTATGGCAACAGGCGCCAGAAGCTCTGAATCACTCATAACAACACTTAGCAGTTATATCATCTGCAGATCTCAAAGCTACTCCACAAAGCGGGTATGAATTGCTGGCACCCAACTGTGGCTCCTCTGAAGTAGGTTGGCATCACAGGGCTGAACCAGGAGGCCTGGGGAGCGTGAGGGTGCTTTCCAAACAGTCAGCCATCACAGCTTTTGTCCCGGTTTACCCACCTACCTACCTCAATTTTCACTTAGTATTTCCCATGGCCGACAGCTACGGCTGTTATCACATCTCCCTCTGTGCAAATGTGGGAGAAACTGAAGGTTTCATTTAATTCCATGACATCCTTGGCAAATCTGGATTTTTTTAAGAGTCAAAGTTGCTTGAGAGCTTTTATTCTAAACTCCAGCAGCCACATGGACATAGGGAACTCCTCAGGACGTGGTATATCTGAGAGTCATCTTTCACCCTTCTCTTGTATTTTAGAAGTAACACAGGGCTCAACCGAACTAGTCTTTCCTATCCCTATGTCCCTGTGCTGGTTCTTCCCCTCAGTCTCACCTACAGACTGAGATTTATTCTGCAGGAATCGGGGGCTAATGAGCAGAGTGAGTGAGTGGTGTGCTGGAATAACAGTGACTCTTGATGGCAACAATAGGTTCCGCATTGCCAGAGCACTGCCTTTCGCCAGTCTAACTCAACATCGTTACAACCAGCTTGGACATTTGCTTTGAGGTCACAGATGATCCCAACACCCCTCTGCCAAGTAGCAATGGGGAAGAAATGGAGGTCTGGAGGGGTATTTGCCTTTTAATCCAGAACGCCCTGTGACCACCACCACACTGCTGTTATGTATCACCGTTTCTGAAGTTCCCTGTTACAGCTGCATGGTCAGATACAGAAGCAATTCTAACTACAGGGCAGGTACCTGTTTCCACATCACTTCAACAATCCTCCCCCCTGCCAAGCCCCATCCTCGCTGCACCTATGTGCCAAATCAGCTCTTGTCATCAGCTGTTCATACCAGATCAGAGGTACTGCACGCTGAAACCTAAAGCGAACGTCAACACCACTGTCCTGCAGATGAGACTCCACGATAGGACACATTTCCCTGAACTAGAGATCTGGCAAAGAGATATGATTAAAAGGAAAAAGGGAGGAAAAAAGGGGGGCAGGGGGAGGAAATAAAGAAAAGAACCACTACCAAAGGATTCCTCTCAGCTCAACAGGTTTCAGGCTCTTCTGCACTGCTCATCCCTCCATCAGTTCTGCTGTGCATTAGGGGTCCAACTAAACTGACCCCTGAGAATACATTTTAACAAAGCCTTGATTCACAGCCCGTATTTACTAGCTACCACGGCAATTACTGTAAGATCAAGACCTTACATTCTGCCAGCTGCCCCCTTTTCCTGTGTTTGACCTCACAACTAAGTCATAAGCTGGAGTTTTAAATACTCTTTTTCCCTCCATTTCAGTGACAGAATGAGAAGGGAAAATTCCTCTGCTGGTTGACTCATTAGAGGAGAGATAAAGATTTTATTAAAATCAGAAAATGACTGAGATTGCACAGACCAAGTCTGTTAGGATGAATGAGATTCTATCTTGTAAATCTGGTTTTGGGAGCAGGGACCTCACTTTTATATAAAACTTCGTATCTCACCCCCCAAGACTTTTCTCCAACATAGAAGTTGCTTTGTAAATGTGTGTGTTTGAGATACTTCTCCCAGTAATGCAAACATCATCTAACGAAACTACAGGAACTTCAAAGGAAGAGGCTGCTCAGTGTTAAAGCTGAGAAACATTTACTGTCACCTAGACAATTTTTATGAACTTGTTCAAGCAGAATTATTTTTAATATCTCATTCTCCAGGCATGCCTTCAAAGAGAAGCGAAGCTGCTTCCCCTCAACACTAAGCTGCAGAGAAAACCATTTCCTGGTCAAGCCCAGCTTGTGCCAAGACACTACTGGGCCGAGCGGCAGTGCCAAGTAGTGCCGAGAACTGCAACTCGCAGCAAGGACCGATTTTAACAAGCACAACTTCCTCCTTTTCAAGGGGCTTATCTGAATTCCTCTTCTTTCAAATTTGCTGGATATTTCTAAGATTTGTCACGCATTTATTTCCTTCAGTAAGTGTACCCACATCCCTCCACCGGCCTCAGCTGATACTCAGGAATTACTCTCTCCTGGCCTCCTCCGCTCTGTTAGTTACACAAGCAATTCAGTCTCCCACTTCTTTCTTGAGGCCATCGTCTGTGTCACCTTATTTTCATTTCAAGTGTCATTTAAACTCAGCAATGACAGTCCTTGGTCTTCACCAGGAATCCTTACGCTTTCTGAAGTCAGTCCAATGTGTTTAAACAGGCAGTGGGGAAATGTTTTTTTTTAAGAGGTGTATGAAGTGTTGGTAATTATTTTATTGTTCTTCCTCTCATTCACAGAGAAATTGGAAAAATAAGTGTTACTAAAAATTAAAGGTCCCAGTGGACAACATCTTAGTTTCCTGCGATTACTGACATGATTAAAATGCTTTGCTAGGTAAGGACCTACCAAGAGATCTCTAATGCTTCAAGCAACCCCAGTGCAGTCCGAGTCCAACATAAAACCCATCGCAGCCAAAATAAGGTAACTCATGTGTCCTCCTGCCCTTCGCACTCCTGGGCCAAATCCAGCACTCATTTTCATAGAATCATAGAATGGCATGGGTTGGAAGGGACCCCGAGGATCATACACCTTCTGTTCTTCAGAACTGCTTCTCTAACTTTGTGTTTTCAATTTTTACCCCATTCTCTATTCCATTCATAGAATCACAGACTGGTCTGGGTTGGAAGGGACCCAGAGTTCCACCCCCCCTGCCAAAGGCAAGGCCACCAACCTCCAGGCCTGGAGCTACACAAGGTTGCCCAGGGCCCCAGCCAACCTGGCCTTGAACACCCCCAGGGATGGGGCATCCACCACCTCTCTGGGCAGCCTGTTCCAGTACCTCACCACTCTTTCTGTAAAAAACTTCCCCCTCATATCTAATCTAAACCTTCCTTCCTTTAGTTTTAATCCATTCCCCCTTGTCCTGCCGTTGTTTTGCTCCATCCAACTGCATGAATCCTGCTCCCAGCACAGCATCCATGGCAGCATTAAGGATACAGATAGGGCCACCCCCTTCAGCAGCAGTGTGACCCCCCTCAATAAGGGGACAATGAAGAGACAGCCTAAGCAACCAGAAGGGTTATGAAGGAAGCACAGAAATACAGATGTGGCCAGATGAGCTACCATCTGTCTGTCCAGAAGAGGGCAGTGACAGAAAACAAGCCTCTCCTACAACCTCTAGCCCAGTACAACACGCAACCTTGCCCAGACCGAGTACTCTACATCAACATCATACTCAAAGGTTAAAAAAAAGGCCATTAAAAATACGTTCAAGAGTATATATATATTTTTTTTTCCCCAACAAGGTTCATTAATGATACCCACTGATGCTGCAAACGAACGGGCGGAACACACACCAAGCTCAAAATGGTCGTTCAAACCGCAGCAGCCTCACACCATCAGGCTCCCTGAGCCTCAGCGAACTGACTCTTGAAACATCACCAGTCTCAGCCAGGGGACACCACCACTGAAATAACTTCCCATATTTGGGAAGAGCTCAACATCAACACAGGGATGTTCAGTTAAAATGAATTTGTTATTTGTGTGCCTGAGCTTCCCTTTATCCTCTCTGACTCCATCACCTCAACACATACCTGATTGCTTTCGGAGAGGTATTACTCTGCATGACATCTGGGACAGAAGGAATCAACTTTTTAAAAGGAATCAGCGTTTTAAAAGGGTAGATAATGACAGGACAAGGGGGAATGGAGTGAAGCTGAAAGAGGGAAGGGTTAGATTAGACATGTGGAAACCAAGGATGTTCTCATCTGAGATCTTTCTTACCTAATGAACAGAACAACATGAAGTCCCTGAAGGGAGCAGAGAAACAGGAGGGGAATCAACTTTTTAGAAAAGGGCAGACAATGGCAGGACAAGGGGGATGGATTGAAACTAAAGGAGGGAAGGTTTAAATTAGCTCTTAGGGGGAAGTTCTTTACAGCGAGAGTGGTGAAGGGCTGGAACAGGCTGCCCAGAGAGGTGGTGGATGCCCCATCCCTGCGGGTGTTCAAGGCCAAGTTGGATGGGGCCCTGGGCAACCTTGTGTAGCTCCAGGCCTGGAGGCTGGTGGCCCTGCCTGTGGCAGGAGGGTTGGATCTCCGTGATCCTTGGGGTCCCTTCCAACCCAGACCAGTCTATGATTCTATGATTTTCCCAGCACTGACTGTTAGCCTTTATCCTGCCAGGCATTGTTTCACTCCAACAACTGAATTATACAGCTAATTTTAACATCTTATTTGCAGCAATGCTACCAGGTGAATGCCAGAGATAGCTGATCCTACTCCAAGTAGGAGGTTGGACTCAAGATCTCCCGAGGTCCCTTCCAAACTAAATTATTCTATGATCCCATGATGCAAGTATCATGTTATAAAATCCATGCAGGCTTGTTCATGTTTTTTTGGGTCTCATGGAAAAGAAAAAAGAATTTAAAAAACCCCAACATCTCCTCTGCCAAACAGTACAGAATTGGTTGGGTGGCAGCGAAAAAAGGACCCAGCAACTTTCATTTATACTGGTAATGCTGCAAACTTGTCTATACTTCTCTGAAATTATTTTCATTTTGGGATCTGGAAATTCCCTATGCCCCACTTGTTCCATTTCATAACACCATTCATGCTCACACGTATAGAAGCAAAGCCACTCTGGCACAGCGATACCTTATTTATTTCCCCACAAATTCCTCTTTTAAAAGAGTATGGATATGGAGCAACCAGAGAAGCATACCCCAAAAAAAGGCAGTATATTCTTTATTTACTATTTGTATTTGAGTGTCTGAGGGAAAATCTGACTGCGTACTTCCCCCCCAGCACACTGCTCTCAGCGAGTCACTATATTCCCCAGAGTTACAGGGCACACTCAGTCAGCCCTAATTCTGTTTTCACCCAACTTCCAATTTAGCCTCCTCCAGCCCACACACTTAGACATACAATGCAGTAACCTGTAACAACTCAATCTGCTCTGCGTCTCCTAAAGCTGTCGATCCTTTGAAAGCTAATCCCTTTTAGTGCCCTTAACTCTGTATGCAAGGAGACAGGTCTTAAACTCTTTGGTTAAAGTTTTCCAACTGAGCCCAACAATTCCATTCTCAGTACCACAAGCAGGTTAGGCATCTCATCCAGAACTCTCCACCACCCCTCTGGCTTGTGCCAGCTGTTCTCCACGGCAAGTAAAGGCTGAATGAAGATTCAAGACTGAGGTGCTGTGCAAATGGAAGAGGAGAGGGTCAGATAGCACTACACTGTCATTTTGGGGGATGCAGGTACTGAGCCCTGGAAGGAAGGACAGAATTTCACTCTGGAAGGACTGACAGCAAAAGAACATTCTGTGTAACCTTTTTCCTTTGCAGAATCCATAATCCAGACTCTGATGGAGGATTTGAGGAGCATTCAATGAAAGAAGCTTCCAGCTGGGTTCAGGTAGAATCTTCAGATTGAAGAGCAGGCAGCAGATTCAAATTCACCCCAACCACAGAAGTCAGAAACACACAGGCAACTAAAAGATCACACACATTTCCTGTACTAAAAACCCACTGAATGCCTCTTTTATCGTAAAAAAAAGGATTAGCAGCACATAAACAATTTATATAAGGAGATTCATATGGTTTTATTGTGATGTGCTATTTAGCACTTGCTGAAGATCCAATTATAAAACTTTTACTTAGTTTTCCATGAGTCACCCTCTGAATAACATGTTTTGATTTACCTAACAGCAAGAACTCGTGGTAGGAGACTGTTTTACTAAGCACGGTCATCCCGGCCTTATCACCACATTGCTGCTGGGTGCAAGTTCTGTGTGGAGAAAGGGAAATTTACTCAGTGAACATTAACTGGTTCTTCAGAGCTGGGTGATGCTGAACGAGCTGGGTGGGGTCGGGCTTGATCATCTTTTGAGATCTCTTCCAACCCAAACTGTGCTATGATAAGTAATGCAGGTTTTTGGCTGCTGTGATACCTACCAAAGGCTCAGAACAATCTGGCAACATTTGAGTTCCAAGTGATACCAATTACCCAGCTTAACGTGATCTTGGAAAGACAATCCAGTTAAACTTCTCTACCATGAAGCAGGAGTGAGGAACTCTAATAGAATGTCACACAGTCAACTCTCAAGTATGTCTGGTAACAGGAAGCTGGGGGAAGCTAGTTAATGAAAAACTATCAGTAACAATGCCATTCTTTGCAAAGCCAGCTCCTGGCATCTTTGGGTGGTTTTATGAGCTTGGCCACGGCACTGCTCCAGCCTGGGTCTCAAAACAACATGGTCATGTTCCTCCAACACAGCGCTTCAGCCTGGAGGGTTTGTTTGCATGCCTCTGCACAGCACTTTACAAAGCCTCCAGCGTCAGGGCTGTTCGGTTCCAGAGTCAATACTGCTGTGCTCTGGTACGTGGCCACAGTAAAGTCACCACTGAAGAGCCTGCTTACGGACGTCACAGACGTGACTACGCACCAAACCGCTTCAGCTCCAACAGCAGAGAAGTCCCGCTGGCGTTCCGCTGGCTGGGTTTATTTTTGCAGCGTTATCGGCTTTAGATCTGTACAGGCAATGGTGGCGTTTGAGGCTAGGATCACCTCAGGAACAAACAGTTCTTCCAGCAGGCAAGAAACTGGCTGTTCAAAGAAGTGGTGGTGGTGGGGAAAGTAATTAAATAGAAGAGCGAGCGGATGCTGATAGAGAAGCAAGAAGCCACTTTCATCCTCCCGAGAGCAACGCGCTCCAGGGACTGCAGGTCTTAGCACACAGCGCTACCTGAGTACAAAGTACATCGCCACCCACAAGCCAAAGAGCAGCAGCCCTCAAACAATCAGTGTGGTCAATGCCCATTCTCCTAAAGACACAATACAGGTTGAATTTCCACTGATTCTGGTTTTTTCCATGGCTAGCTCTGCTCCAGGCACCAATAACCTGCATAACATGAGACTGCTTGGAGTGGCAAAAGCCAAGCTGCTGACAAAAGGTGGGATACACAACAATACACCACTACTCCAGAGTAGTATATACATGGGTGGAAAGTCAGTAAACAAAACAAAAATAAAACGCAGATGGTATGAAGCTAAAAGCAAACTGTATGGTTCACTGAATACCTAGCAGGCCACGAAGGAAGGGAAATTCCTTCTCAGGGTTTACATGAACAATGAGTTTCCCTGAAAACTCCAGGAGGCCGTTCCCAGCTCCTCCGCTGGCACCCTTCATAGGAAAAGCAAACGCTGGAAAGGTTGTTTCAGTTCATTACTGACCTCAGTAAAAAAAATCTCAGTACCAGTGAACTCCAGTGTAGATCAATGTGACCTCTTGCTTCAGAGCAGTACTGTTGTAGCATGCACAACATGCAGTGACACTTTTTAAAAGGAAATACAGCTGCTGGTATGTCACCGCGCTCAAAATGATGTTTCATCAGTCACATAGGTCTGCTCAAACCAAGTGTGGTGTGTTGCTAACTCAAGCCCATGCTCAGGAGAGCGGCCAACCTCAGTTACAATGTGAAGCATGAGAGAGACTCAATGTGTAACCTTAGGTAAAAGGTAAACCCTTCGAAGCAGCAACGCACGTAGAAACCAGCAAGCGCTGTTATGAGAGCTGTGTATCAAAGACACATATGGGGATAAGCCTGTCAGGCCATTTGTGTGCAAGGTTTTGACAGCAGGGCATGCAAATACAAATGATTTTGCCTCTAAAATTCTTCAATTCAAATTTGCTCAAAAAAAAAAAAAAAAATCCATCAAAACATCCTTTAAAATTTAAAGCAGTGACACGGGGCACCATAACTGCCCAGGGGGGGTTGTGGAGTCTCCTTCTCTGGAGATATTATTCAAGACCCATCTGGATGCTGATCTGTGTGATACGTCCTAAGGAACCTGCTTTGGCAGAGGGGTTGGACCCGATGATCTCTGGGAGGTCCCTTCCAACTCCTGTGATTCTGAGGTAACATCTCATGGCCACTGGAAAAACAGCCCAACCAACAACCGTGGCTCTCCTGCCATGTTGTTTCTCTTGTATTAAAATGTCAGTAACGGTTAAAAATGGGAAAAATAGCAAAGTCTCACCAATTCAAACCCAACCGCAAACCACTATGTAAGATCATGGAATCCTGCAAGTTAACAGACAAACGAACAAACATGCACACCAATAAAACTGCACAAGAAGAAACATGCCAGCTTCTATTTATTTTCCTGTGCTGTTTTCTGCAGTTTAGGAAAGAAGGGCTGTAGCAGTTGAGTTTTGTTAAAGCTGGAGGTAAATTATTTCAAGTTTTCATTAAAGAATTTGAAATAATTTTCTTTTCCGTTATGGCTTCGATTCAAAGCAGGGATCTAAGTGGAAAAAATTACAGAAGCGTTTCAGAACCTGAAAATAGGGAAGACTGGAACAAACATGAAGTCATCTATGGATAATGCTCTCCAAATACAAATTCCTACGCTCAGTCTTTTGGTAATACTTTGATGTGTGCTGTGGTTAAAGAGTTGAAAGACCGGACAAAAAAAGAGGTAGGTTCTTTAAGCTGCATGTGTGTGCAACTTGCTACTGCAGAATTTTAATTCAGATATAAAATCAGGTCTAAAATGCCAGCACGAATTTTTACAGATGTTTCCATCGTGTTTTCTTAGGGGTTTAGAATCACTAAAGAACTTCTGGTTCTGTGAACCATTCCAAATACCAACCTTGTTTTACTGACAGCAGGCACAGAAAGTATGTACCAGGCATGACCTAGCAAGCCAGGGAGAAAGATTGGAGTCAAAAAAACTCTGCTCTTCTCATCTTTCCTCAATCACTTGGAAATTGGTGGTGAAAACACAAATATTTGAAAAGCAATTCACTGACCACTTAAAAAACCCGAGTGAAATAAGAGTAAGAGACAAGATGACCTTGTTTACCTACAGTACGCTGCTGCATCTCTAGTTAATCAGCTTCTTACATCTAGTAAATGTAGGTCAGCATTTAAATAACTGAGTTAAGTCCAGAGACTTAAAAAAAAAAATATATATATATGCAAGTTAATCATTGAACACCAGTGCCACAGTAACAAATCCATTTGTGAGACTCTTCATCTTGGGCTGGTCACCGAAGGTGTCAGAGTCCTGCTGGAGTTGGATGAACTGGCTGCTCATTTAAATGAATTTTCTGAATTAATCTGACAGCAGAAAGGCAAGAACATAGAGTGATGTGTTACTGCACAGTTTTAAACAAATAGATCTTGTTTAGCAAAGGTTAATGACTATCCAACAAGGTAAACCCTTCTTGTTCTTCAACCGACCTAGTTTTAGGCTCTAATCGACTTGCAACTCATCAGAAGCAACTGGAGTATTGGCATAGGACGCAGCAGGAATACAGTTTAACCATTAATTTTATCTAAATATGTATTGTTTAGCAAATCTTTAGAGTTTCTTGGAAGAGCTCCTAGCTGTAGCAACTCTCAATTCTTTCAGAATACGTCTAATACACCAGCAGTACAGAACGAGTTCAGTTTCATTCATGTAATGAGAAGAGGAGGTAAGTAGGTATTTATTGATCCTAATTATCCAGATGGGAAATCGCAGCGGAGAAGGATGCAGTGACATACCCAAGATCACAGGCAGAGAGCTGTCATTTTAACTTAAAGGTTCTGATGTAAAACTGATCAACAGTTGACTGTTACTCTTGAGAGTACTCAGACTGACAAACACAGCTTTCACTGACCACTTCAGAAACATCTACATTTTCTCAGAAGCAAACTGAACTATATTTCAACCATAAAAACTAATGCAAACATTAGAAGGTGTACTTCCAGATATTATTAAGCATCTAGTTATTTTAAAAAAAAAACAACAACCGACCCAGGACACACAAACAGAAGGTCCTTCTTTCCTGGTGTCCCTTTCAAACTCATTACCTTGCCCTTTCCCACACAGCCACCACTTCCTCTCCCCCCTTGCAGACAGGCAGCCCGTCTGTAGGTGCTGTGCAAGCAAGACTAATCACTCCCTACTACTGAGGCTCCAGGAATATTTCACATGAGGGATACAGGAATCCACCCAAAACAGATTACTGGCAGAGTTCCTAAAGCGGCTAAGGTAATATTAGCAAAACATATAACGGGTTTCTGTTTGTCCTTCCTTCCCCCTCTCCTGAAAAAAACCTGGAGGAGGGGTTAAAGAGCATGAAGTTATGATATTTAAGAAGCATTTTTAAGGCTGCTGCTCCAGCCACCAGCCAAAAAGGACTTATTTCTGCTGCTAACATCCCACTGGTCTCTCATCTCTAACAACCTGCACTGGCAGCCGGGGATCGGAAACACTTCTGCCTGTGTTGCAAGAAGCATCCTTTTCAATTTGCAGCAAATTAACAATAAAAGCACCACGAAGTCCTAACAGTTCTGAAATGACTTACTCAAAGTAATTCTGTCCCACCAGAAGAAAGCAGCAACAAGAACTTGGTCATCAATTTACAGCAACGTACTTTCCCATGCACAGAAAGTGCTGGTGATGCCAACAGCACAGAGATGTTCATCTGGGTACATGAGGATGATTAAAACAAAAACCCATTATATACTAAATTTTGGCTGCAAACACGCTGATGCCTGCTGGAAGCAGCTCTGCAACCTCCCATGGAGAGAGTTGTGATTTTTACCTGGGTAACCGGGATCTGAATTGAAAACCTCATTCCTCAACTGAAGAAAGAAGTTAGTGGGAAAGGAGCTCGCCGAGATCCACAGCCAGCAAGCCCATCAGGCAGCTGTACGTGCATTTAGAGTAGCTAAATTAACACCTCAGGATAAAAATATAAACACTATTTCTGATTAAAATTAAACCCCCATCAGAAGGAAGAGAGAGACACAAAGAATTACCTCTGTTCTCGCTGAAAGACACGCAGTCAGAACAAGACAAGCTGCACGCTTCGAGCCGTTAAGAAGAAGAGGAGCAAGCGAATGAATAGCTTTCAGATGAATCCAAACAGTTTTTGTTTCTCTGCTGCAGTTTCACCACTCCCACAGGGTAATTTCTACGTTCACTTTATAACGAAAGCAAAGCACACAGGTCAGAATAAGAAAGGGAGGGGAATCAGAAAAAGCCTCCGCTGTACTAGTTTGTCATTCTTGTCCTCTTGTTCTTAAAATAGGGGGGGAAAGGGAGGTGATGTGACCAAAGGGGATTTAGAGGGGGGGATGTTGTGCTTTGCTTAATGAAACAGAAGCTCAGTTCATCTGCATTTTATATCATCTGATTGGTAAAAGCGGGAAGCGAGAAAACCTTTCAAGTGCTTGATTTATGGAAAGATTGCCACATGACTAAAAAGCACAGAACAAGCAGGGCCAAATTCAGCCCTCATTTACATTGCTGTGCACCACTTGTACTCTTGGTGCCTTTGACAGCTTTATCCCCTTCAAAACAGAGTAAAATATTCACTCTCAATAAAGACATAAAGGCATTTTCAAATCAGAATTTAGCCTCTGCTTCTCCAACACAGCAGTTTTCCTGCTTGACACAGAATTTCTGTCCTGGATAAAAAACCACACCACCTATTCATAGGGTATTTTTAAATGCATTCTGTCACCTCTCCTCTATCACTGTCTCCAATCCATCCCACTACCCACTGCTGATGTATACGTGCATGTACACTCGCACGCCCCACGAGTGTTTTTACATCTATCAGGAATAGATTGCAAAAGGTAGGGAAACCCCCTGGAAGCTTGGGCTTCCATTTCATAAAGGACATGAACAAAAGTGCACCCTCACTTTATTATTTGGGGAACCAAACCCAAGGGTATAACATACAGCAAGCCATGGAAATGTCTCATCAAATGAGAATGAGAAACAGCAATGCTCTGGTTTTTTTTTTTTGCTCTGCTGCAGCAATTAAGTCTACATTTCTGTGAAAAGCTGGTGGATTAGATGAGCTACAGACTCCTTTTTTGTGTGTTTCTCTTTCATGCATGGATTTTTTATACCAAGATGGAAAGGAAAAACTAAAGAGGAATGTTTACTAGGGTGCTACCTGAGCGCTAAGGAAAAATGGGAAGTAACAGAGGGCTGAGAAACTGAGAGCAAGCACCATGGAAGGCAGCGAAACGGAACTATCCTAGCAGAGGCGGCGGGTTTTTTGCTCAGTGATGGCACTGCTGTCCCCTGAGCAGCTCACTCAGATGGCAAAAGGTTAAAAACACTGAGGAAAACCTGAATCATCTGACCTAAAAATGGAAAAGAGGAGAGAAAAAAACCCCAATCAACCCAACTTTGTTGTAAAAGCTCCCTTCTAATATGATGCTCCCTTCTAAATACTGAAGGCCTCTATTCTGTTTTGACAAATGCTTGGCAAAACACACACATTATGTGTGTGGCCAGTAGAACCATAATGGCAATTAATTTTATGAGGTCAGAGTGAGAAACCTCATCTGTATTTCACGCATCGCAGCAGCAAGCTATCAATCAACTCTATGAATTTTCTACTTGAGTTTTGCCATATTATCAAGTGTTTCAGTAGAATGTGGATTTATTGGCATGTTTAAGTGACATGCAGATCCAATTGTGACACTAGCATCTAATAAACAAGTAATAAGTTAAAAAGTCAATTATTGAAGAATTCCCTGTGTTGTCTGAATAATAAGGCACAATCTGAGCAGAACACAGGGCATGCTTCACATAAATAGCTGAGTAATCCATGTTTGAGGCTGAAAACAGAGCTGGTGGTCCATGAAGTAGGTTTTTGGTAGCCTTTAAATAGCAGATCCTCAGGTATCTTCCTGTACTTCAAAACAGACAGATCTGTCTCCAGTGTGTGCAGAGAAACCCCAAGAAAGATTCAAAACAAGATAAAAATAATTTAAAAAAAAAAGAAAAAAAAAAGAAGTAGCTGTTTATCATGCTGTCCAGGAAGTGGTTGGTTGAGAAATCCTGAACAAAAGTGAGTGTAAACCTTTCCTAGCTGGAGTAAGCCAAGGATCCATAACCATGTAACACAGAGGATAGGATATGGCATTTATGTGTACAAAACGCCTTCTGGGAGACTCTGCTTCCATACAACAGCGACTTGATCGCTGGTGAGAGCTGCTCTCAGGATTGGGTTTGTCTTACTCACCTACAGGTGCCAAAAAAATTACAGGCTTTTTCTTGAAGCTCTGTTCTTGAGCAGCTGTCAAAAGAGAGGCAACTGCCGATGGTGAATCTTGTTAAATTCCTTAGGAATCAGAATTTACATGAACATCAGAGGGAAACAGCTTTGCAGGTCAGCAGAACAGTGAAGCAGACTTCTGAATTCCCTTAGGCAAAAGCTACTTTCTCCAACTGGAATGCAGAGTTTCCCAAAAAGAGATCTTCACATGAAAAAACCAAACCCCTCAAACCTGTTGTTCTCAGTCTCTTGCTAATTAACTCACAAGTTAGTGGCAGACTGGAGATGAAGAAGGGTAATGGAGTCAATGCACCCATGTAGATGGAATTCAAGTGAGGATGAGGCCCCATCTAGAGTACTGTGTACAGATCTGGGGCCCCCAATACAAGATGTGGGACTGTGGAGAGGGTTCAGAGGAGCCACGAAGATGATTAGAGGGCTGGAGCACCTCCCCTATGAAGAGAGGCTGAGGGAGCTGGGCTTGTTCAGCCTTGAGAAGAGACGGCAGTGCGGGGACCTCATTGCAGCCTTCCAGTCCCTGAAGAGGCCTACAAGAAAGCTAGAGAGGGACTTTGTAGAAGGGCCTGGAGTGATAGGACATGGGGGAATGGTTTTAAATTGGAAGGGGGGAGATTTCGATTGGATATTAGGAAGAAATTCTTCACTATGAGGGTGGTGAGGCACTGGAACAGGGTGCCTTGGTAGGTGGTGGACACCCCATCCCTGGAAGTGTTCAAGGCCTGGTTGGATGGGGCCTTGAGCAGCCTGGTCTGGTGAGAGGTGTCCCTGCTTAAGGCAGGGGGTTGGAACTTGATGATCTTTAATCTGAAGGTTTCTGTTGCTTACCTCCCCGACAGAGAGAGGCTGAGGGAGCTGGGCTTGTTCAGCCTGGAGAAGAGAAGGCTGCAGGGGGACCTCATTGCAGCCTTCCAGTCCCTGAAGGGAGCAGAGAAACAGGAGGGGAATTGGCTTGTTAAAAGGGCAGACAATGGCCGGACAAGGGGAATGGATTGAAGCTTAAGGACAGAAGGTTTAAACTGGATATTAGGGAGTTCTTCAAAGAGAGAGTGGTGAGGGGCTGGAACAGGCTGCCCAGAGAGGTGGTGGATGCCCCATCCCTGGGGATGTTCAAGGCCAGGTTGGATGGGGCCCTGGGTAACCTTGTATAGCTCCAGGCCTGGAGGTTTTTTCCCCTGCCTGTGGCAGGGGGGTTGGAACTCTGTGATCCTTGGGGTGCCTTCCAACCCAGACCAGTCTGTGACTCTATGAATGGAATAGAGAATGGGGTAAAAATTGAAAGCGCTAAGTTAGAGAAGCAGTTCTGAAGAACAGAAGGTGTATGTGGGCAGAGATGCTGTGTCCCCCCAAGTGTGGCTGCAGCAAGACCACCAATGTCTGTGCAGCATCACATGTTACCAGCAGCAGCCAGGAACACTCACTGGCAACACCCAGCTGTACTTCAGGGGATGCCCTAGGATCTTGGTGCAAGTGTCACGAACAATGTGGAGACACAAGGTAACCAACCACCTCACTCTACAGTAATACACCAATACTTGAGGGTTTTTTGGAAGTGTTTGGTTTTGTGTTTAGTTTTGGCATTGTTTGATGGGGTTTTTTGGGGTTTTTTAAGCAGCACCTTTCAAGCATGGTTAGTTTCACAAAACTTTAGCAGAAATTAAACTAGAGGAAAAAAATATCCCACCAAGTTACATGATTGCTGCTGGACTCCCAAATCCCTCTCTACTCTGCCCTGGTCAGGCCTCACCTGGAGTATTGTGTCCAGTTCTGGGCTCCCTGGTATAGAAAAGACAGTGATCACCTGGAGAGAGTCCAGAGGAGGCTATGAAGAGGATTAAGGGCCTGGAGCACCTCCCCTGTGAGGAAAGGCTGAGTGAGCTGGGGCTGTTCAGCCTAGAGAAAAGACGACTAAGGGGGGGACCTTATTAATGCAGGGGGAAATGTCCAGCCTCTTCTCAGTGGTCTGTGGAGACAGGACAAGGGGCAATGGCTGCAAGTTGGAGCACAGGAAGTTTCGCACCAACATGTGGAAGAACTTTTACCCAGTGAGGGTGACAGAGCCCTGGGACAGGCTGCCCAGGAAGGTTGTGAAGTCTCCATCTCTGGAGATATTCAAGACCCATCTGCATGCTTATCTGTGCAATATGAGATAGGGAGCCTGCTTTGGCAGGGGTGTTGGACCAGATGATCTCTGGAGTTCCCTTCCAACCCCCACGATTCTGTGATTCTGTGATCCCAGTCTTCTACAACCATCATCTTAGAAGAGAAAACCCTTTAGGAAATGTAATAAAAGGTCTGAACACTCTAAACCCACCATGTTTCTGAAAAAAACCCATTAACATTGTTCATTCACACTAAAGACAACTAGAGACTGGTTTGAGTTACAGGAAAGAATTAAAAGCATCCAGAGACCTAACAAGGGATGGTGCCCATCAGTCAGGAGCCATCCATGTGATGCTGCCAACCCATCTTTGTACCACAAGTAACGGCAAAGACGTTCTTTGAACTGCTGCACTTGAATTCCATCGTTCATTTCCTCAGGGTTCCCACCAAACATTGCAGAAGAGAAGCAAATCTAAAAAAAATTCCCTTTCAGTTGATTACACACAGGAATAGGAAAAAGAAACACATGCCTGTCTACTAGTTCATTCAAGACATAAGCCAGACAGGAGGTATTAGTCACTCTTCTGAGCACAATATTAGGATGTTGACTGCAGTCACTCAAAGACCCGACGCTTAAGAATGGAGCCATCAAATTTGTTTCCTGGTCAAAATTCACAATCAAGAGTGGTTTCTCAGAGGGAAAGTTGAACATGGGAACAGAGGAGAAGAAATTGGGACTTAGAAGGTGGCTGGGCCTTGAAGTTTAATGGAATTCCTCCAGAGGAAAGGGAGTGCTTCTGTGTGACACAGCCAGCAAAACATGCAGGAGTCACATCCTGGTAGAGCGCATCTGACCTCAGAGGACAGCTATTACACATAGGAACACTGGTCAGGTGAAGATAAAGGGAAGGAATGCAAAACAAAGGGAAAGGGGTTTATTTGCAGGAAGGTGTTCGCAGGACGCTGCCCTTCTTGTGGGACAGGGCTCACATCCGGATCCCCAACTTCCGTCTCTAAGGATGAGCTGAGCAGGCTTTTCTGACAGCATTTTCCAAGTCTGGGGACAACCCTCGTCCTCATGGAAGTGGTGCTGCTGTCAGGCTGAAGACCTTAGTTTAGGGCTGTCACCAGAGATAAGCACACTCACATAAACCGACTCTCAGGCCCTGGCAGCCCCAGGCAAGAGCGGTGGATAATCCTTCTATACCCTCCACGCTGCAGGAGGACTACCTGCTGTTTCTAGGGACTGAGCTATACCCAGACTGCTGCTCCTTCCACGTTTCCACATCACTTCTCTCCACCTTGTTCGCCCCCCCCCTGCTCCCATTCAGAGGGAATACTGCAGACTAAATTAGTTTAATAAGCCATTTCAATGCATAACACTGTTTCAAATTATATATCCATTACAGTGTCTTCAAATGAATCTGAGGAGAGGTTTGACTCACTCTGCAAACTGTTTTTTCCATACCCAAGAAGCATGAGTCAGACTTTGCAGAGTTGACTCCTGTAAGCTGTAAACTCTTGAATCTCACCGGAGTTTTATTTAAGCAACTGCCATGTTACCAGACCTCTAGTTCCCAATGCATCTTGAGCACTGGAGCTGAAACCAGAGAGAAAAGAGCCAAGACAAAGTGAGTTAAAAGAGTCAGGCTTTGCCAAGAGAGAAGCATACGGCATACATGCTTTTTTGAGGAAGAAGTTGATGTGTTTCAAAGAAAGGTATCTTTCATTTTACTAGAGAAAGTTACACACTTGAAGTCTAAGGGCAGGCAGGCAGACTAAAGAGTCAATATCAGATGTTTGCTTAACCAGTTTAGCTTCTGGATTCAAAGGCCAAACTCTCCTACTATGAATGTTCGCTAAGATTACACCTTGGGTGATTTCTGAGGAACTACTTACCTGTTGTGAATCTGGGTGGGCTCCTCTGACTTTACACTGTGTACACAAGCACCACCAAACCCGTTCAAACCAATCATGTGAAGGGCAAGTTCCCCTCTTTAGTCTTTTAACTGGTGCTCTTGGGGACCATCTGGGTTCCACTCTGATGGGATTTACATGTGCAGCTTTCTCATGGTGAGTGGGCAAATACTGGAGCTCCAACAGGCAATAAAAACATATAAAGCCTTCTGCATTTTCTAATATAGACTTCTCTAGTGGACAGAATTCTATTTAAGACTGGCTCATTCCAAAGGAATGGATGGTTTGTTAAGTTCAAATAAACACCACATCCATCCTAAGGACATACTCAAAGGCCACCCCTACAAGAGGAGCTGCTTCTGAGAATCAGAGCTGCATTCACATTTCCTCTGAAAGTAGCAACACTTAAGCAAACCAAGTATGATTTTTACTTGAAATTATTTTCACTGAACTGCTAATTAGTGATTCATTATAAACTCACCACCTCAAAATGCTTCATAATGCAAAGAATCTTCCAAGGAGGTAGATTCATTTAACGAAGACGACTAAGCAAGAAAGTATGTTCAAGATCAGTGAGATCTCCCTGAAGTGCTAGACCTCTGGCCCTGTTGCATATGTGGGTTTGAGCGGGTTCACATGTGGATTTGAGGGGGTTCACATGAGTTGCCCAAGTCCAGAAACCATCAGTATCATTCAACAGCACACTACCGTGTCTCAAGAATGCAAGTTCAGCTTCTCTTTAGCACTTCCATGGCCCAAGTGATAGAAAATTAGTATCTAAAGAACATTCCTAGATCCAGCTTGCACAGAACACTCATTATTAGATCAACCCCTTCATCAGTGCTCTGGTTATCTACAGGGGCTACCGAGACCAGACTCCTCACATGAGCACACTGATGAACAGCAAGTAGCAAAGGTCACAAGCTAAAATACAACAGTTAGGACTGTAAGATCATCAAGTTCCAAACCCTTCCATCAGCAGGGACACATCTCACCAGACCAGGCTGCTCAAGGCCCCATCCAACCTGGCCCTGATCACTTCCAGGGATGGGGTGTCCACCACCTCCCAAGGCAATCTGTTCCAGTGTCTCATCACCCTTGTAGCGAAGAATTTCTTCCTAATATCCAATCGAAATCTCCCCCCTTCCCATTTAAAACCATCCCCCCATGTCCTATCACTCCGGGCCCTTCTACAAAGTCCCTCTCCAGCTTTCTTGTAGGCCCCTTCAGGGACTGGAAGGCTGCTGTAAGATCTCCCCAGAGCCTTCTCTTCCCCAAGCTGAACAAGTCCGACTTCCTCAGCCTGGCTGCATAGCTGAGCTGTTCCAGGCCTTGGATCATCTTCGAGGCCTCCTCTGGACTCATTCCAACAGTTCCATGTCCTTCTTATGTTGGGGACTCCAAAACTGGACACAGCACTCCAGGTGGGGTCTCACGAGAGCAGAGGGGCATGAATCCCCTCCCTCAACCCACTGGCCACACTCCTTTTGATGCAGCCCAGGATACAGTTGGCCTTCTGGGCTGTGAGCACATATTGTCAGCTCATGTCGAGCTTCTCACCCACCAGCATTCCCAGTCCTTCTCTGTAGGGCTGCTCTCTATCACATCATCTCCCAGCCTGTATTGGTGACAAGGATTCCATGAGGTCAAAATGAAGAGACTGACGAGGTTGAACTGGACTGCCTCAGGACCACCTGAGATGGGAGTCTCCTCCAGACCTAAAGGTTTCTGTTGCTTATGCCCCCTGCAGAGAGAGGCTGAGGGAGCTGGGCTTGTTCAGCCTGGAGAAGAGAAGGCTACGGGGGGACCTCACTGCAGCCTTCCAGTCCCTGAAGGGAGCAGAGAAAAAGGAGGGGAATCAACTTTTTAAAAGGGCAGACAATGGCAGGACAAGGGGGATAGATTGAAGCTGAAGGAGGGAAGGGTTAGATTATATATTAGGGGGAAGATCTTTACAGAAAGAGTGGTGAGAAGCTGGAATGGGCTGCCCAGGGAGGTGGGGGATCCCTGGAAGTGTTCAAGGCCAGGTTGGATGGGGCCCTGGGCAACCTTGTGTAGATCCAGGCCTGGAGGTTGGTGCCCCTGCCTGTGGCAGGGGGGTTGGAACTCTGTGATCCTTGGGGTGCCTTCCAAACCAAACATTCTGTGATTCTATGGTTCTCCCACGTTGTGCTTCCTCGCTGACTGCCATTACCTCAGCACTTGGCCCTACCAAGAAAGGTGGGAGATTCAGGTCCTACACGGTTTGGATTTCCCCCAGGTAAGCCATTCTAAGAAAAGAGAAAACATTTGGCAGGATTTTGATCAGAAACAGTTGCAGTCTAAAACTAGAACCGCTCAAAAACTCCCAAACAGAGTTTTTTCACTGCAAAAGACTCGATCACATGGAAATGTGCTGATTTCATCAAAATGCTCTATAAAAGGCAACAAGATTGGCCGGCAGGCCAGTCTGTCCAGCTTCCTGCCAGGCCGCCTGCCAGCCCCAGGGTGGGTACTCCAAGCTCCTGAATTCAAAAAAAAGAAAAAAAATCAGTTCTGAAGGCTCCCACAGGATGGGGATTCTGCTTCCCGTGGCTCTTTAATTAATTAATAAATCCCTTGTAGGGGTGTATGTGTGTCAGGAAGGACAGGGATGCCGCCACCATCATACAGCAAGAATGGTTTCTCAACAATGGAGAACGTTTGAGAAACCATGCTGTGTTCCAAAAGACAGATGCCATTGTTAACAGTACAGGAAGGAGAGCACAAGGCAGCTCTGCCCAAACCTGTGAGAAGGAAGACAGCAGCAAAGAAATCCAAACAGCAAGACTGAATTAGAGGTGGGGACTCCTTGTCTTGTCCCTTCTGCAGTATGGATGCAGCTACTGCATTTAATTAAAGTGAATTACAGCTAGCTTGTATACATACCAGAGGGCTTTTAACACCCTTGAGCTGGAACACAGAGACATTCAGTAGCCATTCTTCAGGATCACTCTCTCCCCGTGTCTCTGGATGTGAAATACAGATGCTGTGTCACAGCATGGTTACAGCAAGGCAGAAAACAACACCCAGAGTTCTGCTTCTGCTTCCTCAGCGCTGTATGTGGGATCCTTGCCAGGACACCAGGGACGTTTAACAGCGAAAGCAAAGCTGTACATCCCTGTGTCGTGCTGCTTCCAAGCAAGGAGGTTTCACTGGAGAGCTGGTTCAAGCACGGTGATTTAACTCCATGGAAGTAATGCTATGGTGACTATGGCTGAGCAAGGGCGATGCATCTTCCTGGTTAACTGCTGCATCCATGGAGCTGAATGCCTGCTGGAGTTCACCCCTCACCATTAGCGATGGCAGCAGTGTCTCAGGAGCTCCTCTCTGCACACACTCAGGCTTGCTGTGCCACCTGGCGCCCGGGCGAGCTGTGCGTCACTGCTGGGGGACCCTGATTTGGTTTGGGCACGTCAGACCTTCACTTCTGAGGGCCAGAAGGTGATGAGGTGCTCCGGAACGCTGCACGAGCGCTGTACCACAGGACACAACGATGCTGCAGAGTACAGTAACAGGCTGCTGGTGTGCCTTCTTGTGGAGGGCTCTGTTGGAAACTCTGCTTCCATTACCACCAAGCCACCCACCCCATGATGCTCCAAGCTCTAGCTGACTGCGTGTAAGATTAGCCAACAGTAACGTAAAGCAGCCTACAAAGCTCTTTATGCTGGGAGGCTTTGAAACTCCACCCTGCTAAGTAAAATGAACAAGGAAATACCTCTTGCCAGGCCATGCCCCTAGCAGAACTGGAGATGCACTGTACCCAACAGTTCTCTGGAGCTGAAGCTTTCCAGTGGATGCTTGGACAGCAGAATGGATCAGTTAAATCCCACGTTAAGCAGCTGCAGAGTATTGGTCAATCAATGCCATTTGAAAAAAAAAAACCCAACATTTTTGTTGATACTTGTCTTTGCTAAGGCATGAGTGAGGAGGAGGATGATTTTGGATAAGCTTGTGCAAGTCTTAAAATACTAATTTAAGATTTTAAAAGTGTTTTACCAACAGCAAGAAAAATTCCCCACGTAGATCTCTGACAGGAGAAACGAAGCAGGCAAATGCAAAGCAACTTGTCCAAGCTTATGCAACAGATGAGAAGTATAAAAAGAATGCCAGTCTCCAGGCTCCATGTCTGTGTCCTATTACCCTTTTATTTTAAAAACACTAATCTTATTTTGCTCCACAATGAGATTTTCCACATAGTCCCCTGTGTTAATTCTGAGCTCCATCTGCACAGATTGGTTTTTGGTGGTGTCGACTCACCCATTATCTTCTCCTCAGTACACACACAATATGGAGAAGAGATGTAGTAATCCAGAAGCAAGAAATAAGAGGACAAAAAGGAAAATCCCAAATTATAATCTAAATTATGTTTTGTATGGACATACTGAATGCATGTTTGAACCAGCACTCATTCTTGTGCTAAGATGCTACTAAATGAGTATATTTAAGATGTTCTTATTTCCTGCATTAATACAATGTGTAGTATATTTTATGCATTATCTGTTCAGCTGCACACCCACTTCACTGCAAGCAGAGCTGAAGCCAACAATACCCAAAACTCTGACAAACCCACCACAAAATGTTAACACTTCTGGAGGGAACTGTAAGGATGAAGGCAGTTTTTAAGAGCATCCCTTTAACAATGAATTTACTGTTCTCACACGTGCATTCTGTAGCTTGGATGCAGACAGCTCTGCACTTACAAGAGGAGCAGTGGGTGGCAGGCTTCTTGAGAGCTTACACAGCTTCGTACAGCAGCATCCAGATCCACCAACTAGCTGTAAATGAGCTAGGTTGGGTATCAGAAGTAGTACGTGGGCTATATGCACTGTGTTTCACTCAGAGTAACGTTATCTGGCTCTCCACACTGCATAGATTGGGCAGAGGTTATCACACTGAGGAGCACATCATATGGACCCTAGTGTCTTTGTTGGACACAGAGCTTTGGAACACATCCTTGGGTTCTGGTCCCTGCTCTGCTGTGTACCTGTCGTGGTACCTTTGCACAAGGACTGTCCATAAAGCTCATCTCCCCCATCATCCAAGCTAAGAGTAGCAATCTCCATAGTTTCTTAGAGCAAGCTCTGAATCAGGTAGCTCTTTGGACACAAAGCAACAGCAAGCATTTCCTTTTCAAAAGAAAATGGGTTATTTAAACTTGTACATCACACTGAAAGTACTAACAGACATCTGAACTCGTAGGACAGATTGGAAATCTCCATGATGATTTGTGACAGATATATCCACCAAGATGTGACCTTCCTCTCTGCATCCTCTGTTCCACCTTGTCTTGTCACCAGGAGGCTGGCTCTATATGGTGAAAACCACCTGCCTCAGTCAAGGTCAGTCTCTTCCACAATTTCCCCCATATAAGAGGACTGTAAAACACTGAAGCCAGTGGAGCATCAGTGGAGGAAACCCAGAGGGCCATCCACACTGACCACCCACGTAGCATCCACCTTTCTCAAAAGGACAGCTGTTCTCCTGAAAGGCTGATGGATGGCTGACATTTTACAGCCTGAGCAGTTTGTCTTGCTCTCCAAGCTGGTGAGCTAAGAGGATGCTTACTGAAGAAAGGCCATGTCTCATGACAACACAGCAGCCAGGATGAAGGGGAAAATGGGGAGAAGAGTTTATTCTACTGAAGACATGGTGAAAAACTAGAAAGAAATGTAACCCAGGCATGTGCAGCACTTCACTGCACTGACTTGCTGTTTTAAAGAAAAAAATCCTGTTTTCATATGAAATTAATTTTCTCCCCAGTATCTTCATGCAAGACTCATGATCCAAAGCAAAAAAACCTGTGAGATACAAATATGATATATAGAACTGCAACATCAGGAGATGATGTGCTGGAAAGCAGCCCTGAGGAAAAGGACTTGGGGGAAACTCATGGATGAGAAGCTGGATAGAAGCCACCAATAAGCATCTGCAGCCCAGGGAAGAGCCCTGGGACAGGCTGCCCAGGGGGGTGTGGAGTCTCTTTCTCTGGAGATATTCCAGACCCATCTGGATGCCGACCTGTGCGACCTGTACTAGGGACCCTGCTTTGGCAGGGGGGTTGGACCCGATGGGCTCTGGAGGTCCCTTCCAACCCCTACGATTCTTTGACGCTGTGAAGGCCAACCCCAGCCTGCGCTGCATCACAAGCAGTGTGGCCAGCAGATCAAGAGAGGGGATTCTGTCCCTCTGCTCTGCTCTGGGGAGACCTCACCTGCAGTGCTGTGTCCAGCTCTGGAGCCCACAGCACAAGGACATGAACCTGATGGAGTGCATCCAGAGTAGCCACAAACATGATCCAAAGGCTGGAGCACCCCTCCTGTGAAGACAGGCTGGGAGAGTTGGGCTTGTTCAGTGTGGAAAAGAGAAGGGAAGGATGCAGGGGACCTTACAGCAGCCTTCCATACCTGAAAGGTGCCCATAAGAAAGCTGGTGGAGAACTGTTCCTGAGGGCGTGGAGCGATCAGACCAGAGGGGTGATGGTTTTAAACTAGAAAAGGGGAGATTTAGGTTGGGTATTAGGAAAAAGTTCTTCACTCTGAGGGTGGTGGGTCACTGGCACAGGTTGCCCAGAGAGGTGGTGGAGGCCCCATCCCTGGAGACATTCAAGGTCAGGCTTGATGGGGCTCTGAGCAACCTGATCTAGTGAAAGGGGTTGGACTAGATGGCCTTTGAAGGTCCCTTCCAACCTTATCGCCTTCTATGATTCTGTGGTTCTGTAAGATCAAAGAGGCTGAATCAGTGATCTGTGAGCTGCAACTGGACAGGTTATGCTGCCTCCATCCACCCCTCAGAGAGCACACGTTAGGCACGATGATCTATCTCTGTCCATCCCATGCTGGCTGACGTGCAGGTGGGACCCAGTGACTGGGGCTACTCCCAAACACTTGGGTGTCTCTGCAACTGGAAACAGGTTGTGATACAGCAGCTTGCACAAACATCACGAGAGTTTTTTTGTCTTAGCTGAGGGCCAAGGCTTTTAAATGGGTTTGGCAAGCCAGGTCCATGTGTTAATAAACATGTCAGCACTGTTCTGTGTTAATGTGAATAAAGAATGTGAAAAAGTAATGTGAGAGCAGGCTATATGAAACAACTGTGAGTAATACAGAGCTCTTAGGATACAGGCTCCCACCCCACAGCTATAGAAACTAGACTCAGTTAGGGGAAAATAAAACCTAAATAAAAGTCTAATAATGATTTGTTAGTCTCACAGTTTCATGTTAAGAACAAGTATTATCAATGCACTGGTGTTTAGATAATTAAGAGAATGTTTTTCACCCAGCATTTCCACATAAAGAGGTTTAGAAAGGTTGGGATCCTGTTCTCTGCCTGATGCTCACTCTTCCCAGCTCCAAGAGCCCAACAATGCCACAGCTTACCCTGGTAGAAGCAGTGGACTTTATGGTCCTGCATTCCCCTGTTACTCTGTGAGTGTGCACAGATGTGTTTGCCAGAGAGCACTGAGAGACACATCAGTGTGAGCACGATGGCACAGTGGTATACCCAACTGATCTCAGAATTTGCATTTTCAGCTTGCAAATGGGTGAAAGATCAATTTCTAGGTAAATTCCAGATCCTATGGTATCTAAAAAGATCTGGAATAAAGTGCTTTTGTCTTGCTTAGTGGCTAATTCAAGGAGAAATAAACATTAGGAGAGGGTTTAGCTGCTAGGTGTCTTCCAAAATTTCAAACCTTGAGAAAACTGCAGTTTTAGTGGATCACACTGATTATCAGAGCATGGGGGAGGAAGGCAAGAACATGTGCCACTCAGCTTGGGAACCATAAACCAGCTCTTATAAATACAGATACACGTATTCCAAACTGACGCATCACCCCTTTCACTACAGCTGCAGAGATTTCTCTTTCAGCAGGTGTATTCTTATGGGGAAAGGGGGAAGAAGAGTGAGTCCTGCTGCAGAGTGAATCCAGAACTGATGGGATAGTCCATCCTTCAGGCCAATGAAGCGCAGTGAGCAAGGCAGATCACTACAGCAGGCAGCTCCTACTCATGTGGCACAAGAGGAGGGCTCCTACCAAGTGCACATTGAAATTTCTCAGTCTTAATAATGGTGGCACCAGGGTTTTGTGCATGAAGCCATCACCCCACAGACACAACTCACGAAATGGAAATGCAATAGCTGGTCTTCTCAAACACCTCTCTGTGCAAAGCTCACATCAAACTTGCAGGTACTTTCATATCTGACAAAAATTAAAAGTACTCTTTAAAAAATAAGTTACGTTTTTATGTTTGTAAGTCATCTAGAAGGCAGCACTGTCAAACAGAGAGTTTCTTTCTGAATACTCCCTGCCTGCCTCAATGGCTATTTCACAGACATCCAATAACACTGACCTCCTTGTGGCTCGTCTCCTTTCATGCACTACATGCTAGTGGACCTTCTCAGAAGAAAATGGCTTTTGTTGCCACTGCAAACCTTCCTCACTCACTGCCCTAAGCTACTGCAGCTGAAGAGCACTGTGCTCCATGAAACACATCTCATGCATGTGCAAGGAGTGGGCTCTCTCATAAGGTCAGATATGAGACTTCTTATGGTTGGACTCAATGGCCTAAAGGGTCTCTTCCAAGCCAGGTGATTCTATGATTCTGCTTCTGAAGAGTCAAAATATTAGTATACACCATTGTGTAAAATTTGAAGTAGATAGGGTACTTCACAGGCAAGAGAGTGACAAACACAACTTAAAAAGTCACTCCATAGAAGGTACGTGAGTTAGCTGAACTTCAACTTCAAATGAAAAGCTTCTCATTGACTGGTCCATTTAGTAGGCACTCTCCATTTTCACACAACCAACCAACAATTCAAACACAACTATGGTTAGAAAGACTTATAGAAACCCTAAAAACATCTGTGTATATACACACATGCAAGTAAAATGGTCCCTAACCACCATTTCTTCTGTAAGACATTAACTGCAATGAAGATGCTGACACAACACAAAGCCCTCTCATTGAGACCCTCAGTAATCTTTGAGCCCAACTTTTAAGTGCAGAGGTTAACCTCTATCACAACGAGCAGTACCTGTGTTACAAGAGCTATTTTGGATCATTTTGGAGAGACATTGAAAACCCCAAGATTTTCTTTCAGTCTTGCAGTAGAAGCGCCAAAATTCACAGTTGAATGGCAACACCTGTCTGGCAGGGGAGGCCAGGAAGAACACAAGGCTCCTATTTCTCAAACAAAGGTAAAAGTACATTTAATACACAGATCTGCTCTAGGTCTGGGAGGTAACTGCAAAGCCCTATTTCCTATCTGTAGTATTTAAAGAAGATCACAGAATCACAGAATTATAGGGGTTGGAAGGGACCTCCAGAGATCATCGGGTTCAACCCCCCTGCCAAAGCAGGGTCCCTAGGACAGGTCACACAAGTCGGTGTCCAGACAGGTCTTGAGTATCTCCAGAGAAGGAGACTCCACACCCCCCTGGGCAGCCTGTCCCAGGGCTCTGCCACCCTCACTGAAGAAGTTCTTCCACATACTGGTGCAGAACTTCCTGTGCTCCAACTTGAGGCCATTGCCCCTTGTCCTGTCCCCACAGACACTGAGAAGAGGTTGGCCTTTTCCCCTTGTGTCCCACACTTCAGGTATCTATAAACAATAATCAGATCCCCTCTGAAGCCTTCTTTTCTCCAGGCTGAACAGCCCCAGCTCACTCAGCCTTTCCTCATAAGGGAGATGCTCCAGGCCTTTCATCATCTTCATATGCTTCCACTGGACTCTCTCCAGGAGATCCCTGGCTTTTCTATACCAGGGAGCCCAGAACTGGACACAATACTGCAGGTGAGGCCTGACCAGGGCAGAATAGAGGGGAAGGATCACCTGCTTTGACCTGCTGGCCATATTCCTTTTAATGCACCCCAAAGACCCCGAAGTCTGAGTGTTTTACAGAAACGTCCATGAAGATCTAACCCCAGAACTTCCTGCTTCCCTGAGTGCACAACAACATGAAGGATGATTCCAGGACCTTAGGTCCAACTAGGATTACAAGGAAGAAAACAACAGCCTTTCAGAAAGCTATAAATTTTAAGATCAAGGAATTCCATCTCTCCCAGCACAACCTGGTGTTTGTACCTGGCGCTCCAGCTGTGCAAGGAGTTTTGGCAAAAACACATCTGCCTGTTCTTAGCACGCATGGTGTTCCAGACAAACTACTTAACGGATTGCCTTGGAAACCTAATACACACATCTCCTTAGTGTCTCTTGGCAGAACTCCTTTCTTACCTGCTCCCAGTAAGGAACACCCAATTTTAACAGCCTTTCCCAGTTGCGAGAAAGCCACAGTGTAGGGCCACCCTCCAGAGACTGACAGACCCAGTATCACAACTTAATCCCCACCTGCCCTGGCAGTTTATTAAATGACATTCTACCTCATGGACCTTGCAATGAGTTTTGGAGTTTTCCCTGCACATGATCCTGCAGATTCCAGAAGGCACCATGATGAGAGTCCTGGAGGGGCACAAGGTTGCAACACAACAGACCTCATCTTGAAGTAGCTCACTGTTCTACAGATTACGTACAGCTGAGAACCCAACAGTACCCAATGGCACACAGTGTATAGAAGGAGGATGTTAAATGGATTAAATTGCCCCTGGACTGGGCACTGGTGAGGCTGCACCTTGAGTGCCGTTTCCAGTTCTGGGCTCCTCACCATAAGAAGGACATTGAGGTCCTTGCAGAGAAGGGCAACCAGGGGAGGGTGAGGGGAGACCTTATCACTGCCTACAATGACCTGACAGGAGGGTGCAGAGAGGTGGGTGGTGGTCTCTTCAGCCAGGGGACAGGTGATAGGACAAGGGGAAATGGCCTCAAGCTGTGCCAGGGCAGGGTCAGATCAGATGTGAGGGAAAAGTTCTTCCCTGAAAGAGTTGTGGGGATGTGGAACAGGCTGCCCAGGGAGGGGGTTGAATCACCATCCCTAGATGTGTTTAACAGCCGGGGAGATGAGGTGCTCAGGGATATGGTTTAGCACAGCACAGGAGCGGTTGGACTGGATGATCTTAAAGGTCTTTTCCAACCTTGTGGTTCTGTTACTCTGATGAACCTTACTGTACCATCACGCCAAAAAGCCTACTGTACGTACCATGCAGAGTGCAAATGGACAGGGAAATTAAGGAAGTCTCTGGTCATTGCATAGATGGTTTTGATATGAATTCTGAGGCAGGCTGGTTTTTAAATGAAGACTTGTATCACACCACGCCACGGTTTTTTGGCTTTACCTGGCCAGGCATCTCCTGATGTAGCTTAGCACGGCTTTCTAAAAGCAAAAACTTGCTGTAAATTACCAAGACAGAAATCAGGCTACTGGGGAGCACTGGAGAAGACCAGTTTGAAAGACAAACGTTGGTGATTTCATCAATCATCACTTCCAGCAGTGGTTTGATTACGTGTATCGCAGGGAAGAAGCTGACCCGGTTAAGGACTTTTCCATTTCTAACTATGATCTCTCATGGAATGTGCCAAGGAAACAACTGTCCTACTGAATCATTTCAAGAATTTTACAGCCAAGAAGATTTATTACCCTAAAACAGGTCTTGGAAACAAGAATATTTGAGGAGAATCAATAGCTATTAAATCAATGTGGAAAACATGATGCTGAAGGAACTGCATATGCCTGACACATGTTCTACCACGTTTTTCCTTTTCTATTTTTTAAATAGAAAGCAACTATAAAAAGCAAGCCTGTAGAGTTACTTCAATTTTTCAGACCAAAAAAAGACACAGGTATGAATTGTTGTTCATATAAGTAATAGAAACATCATAAATAAAGCACCAAAGGCAAACTGGAGCCATCAATAATTTCAAAACCTACGTGTTAGAGACTCTACTCATCCCTTAGTAAGCAAGCCCAGACACATTTTGCAAGTCTTATAGATATTTTACTAAGTTGAGTCAACAATACATAGAAACCCTCACCCGATCTTTTAATGAGTCCACTTGTTAGCCCCTGTGAATTCAGAATAAGCTTAGGTTCTGTTATTACCATTTCAATGTAGATATTGTTATTGAATGAGCAAAAGATTGAGACAGTTAAAAGGGTATGTCTTTAAAATTTACCATTGTCTAGTGCAAGTGAATCAGAAAGATGAGCTGTAAGGTTTGCTATCTAAAACACCACTGAAAAACATCCTGCTTTCTTGACCAAAATGGAAAAAACTCCTGTGCTAAACCATAAACACAGAGAGTGCTCTCACGTAAATCCGTTACATGCATCGGCCAAAAATAGAGCAGCCTCAAAAGGAAGGCTGAAGCTTTTCTTACACCAATTGGTATTATGGAGAAAAGAAAGAAGCTCTGGCGCTCAAAACCCCCTTTCTAGACCTTTCTGTCTTCAGCTTGGTCTGACTCTTCAAGTTCTACATCAGGAACAGTCTAAGAAGAGATAAAGCCTTTCTCTACAAATCTCTCCTCTCCACAGCCTTGGACCATCACTGCCACAACACTAACCATGCAGTTACACGGCACAATCTTGTACTACTTCATGCCTTGACACAGCAGTATGACAGGGACATGATCTACCTAATGCAACTCACTCTGAATCACAGAATCACAAGG
>VZTU01003567.1:67132-103880 GCA_013400835.1 Zapornia atra | reverse complement strand
ATTACACAGCTCCACAGTCATTTATCAGTACAATAGGATCAATGACTCCTGCCAGACAGTAACACCGATACTTCAGATTATTTAAGTTAGCAAATCTATCATTCTTCTGCAGTAATATAAGTAACAGCAAAGTATGAAGTAGTCAAAGAAGGCCCCTTTAGGAAAAAATCCAAACATTACTCCAGAGAATACTGTGAAGACTAAAAGTTTTATTTCTATCTACAAGCACAGGAATTGGAAATTTGTAAGAAGTCTGCATGTTTGGTGTTTTAGAGGCTATGATAAGATCTATTTTGTACAAGGAAAATTAAGAGCTGATGCATTTCTTTTTTCCTTCCAGGGAAAGCCCAGAACTCAATTGTGTTACACTATGTGTGTGGAGCTCCTGTCCCCACACATCTCTGCAGGAGGGAAGTACTGCCTGAAGACATCTGGGCACGCAGAAATGACAATCTTGAGTGCATGTCAGTTTTCCTCAGTGAATTTCTGATTGGTTTTATCCACCTTGAAAGAAAATTCTCCTAGATTTCAAGAACCTCCTGGATTTTCCTTGCATCAGATCTACCTCTATGCTGATCACTGGAAGGAGCCGAAAAGTCATTGTCATGCCAAAACACAGAAAAATTAATACCTCTTCACAGCCTTCTAAAGCACTTTATTGCCTCTTAAGTAAGAGCTGTAATACCTATGCCAAGACAGGTGAAAGAGGATCCTAAGAAAACTAGAAAAACCTAAATTTATCTGGAAAGCATTTGAATCATTACTTTCTGCATTTTTACATAGAAAGCCAGGTGGAGCTGAGGATTCCTCTGCATGGCTATCAGTTGAAATCCACTTAATTTCAAGAATAAAATGCTTGTGTAAATGTATAAATACTGTTTCATACAGACACTTTGAGGTCTTTCAGACAAGAGGGAAGAATTCACTTTGTACTTCTACCAATCTTATATCCGTGAATGGGGGATGTAGCAACACAATTAACGTAAAGATCAGCATAGTAAAAGACTCAGAGAGACCCAGAGCTGCAGAACAGGAGGATGAGCTAAAGGTGATGGCATCTATATTTCATTTATTTGAAGCTGTGTAATAGCATTACTTACAATGGCAGTTTTCAAATGCGTGACTGGCACTCAGACAATGGGAGTTAGACAGCCAGCATCACTGACAATGTCCCCTGGTGATGACAGAAGGTACCTTTATGATGGCTCCAAAACAGTTAATGGTTATATCTGTGCCTGTTACAACAAAACTCACATTACATTGCAGTCTCATGTCATAGCATTAACAGATAATGAATCACAGGTGGAAAACTGTAGAAGACCATATGATTTTTTTGATCATATGATGCACATGAACAAGCAAACTTTTCAAAATGTGAGGAAGGAAAAAACCCCCACCAAACAATTTTCTGTACAATGCTTAAACTTCATTTATTTTAATGAACCCTGGGTGTCACATTCTAATTGGTGTGAAAATGGAGGATAGTCAGTGGAAAATAAAGCTTTGATGAATGTCTCAGTCTGGCCATACAGTGAATTGGAAAAGTTTTGATTTTTCCTTGCCAAGGTTCTGAACAGTAGATATTTATGAAAAATATGGATATGGATTTAGAACTATCAGTTGAACATCGTTTACAATTTTAGATCATCCAAAAAAGCCATGAGAATGTATGCACTTGTTGCTGGAAAAGTTTACTGAAGAGAATCCCTGAAAAGTGAAACACCAAAAAGTGTTCTTGATAATTTTTAATAAAATGAGAGTGTTCATTTCCTTTACTGTAACACCCCAAAATTCCTCTGCTAGCTCTAAAAACTCTTTGCAAGCAGATCACTTTGCAGACATTCATATTTTTTCCAGCTAAGATTAGGTCAGCATTTCTGTTCTAAATTGCTATCTTCAGTGATAACCAAAGCTAATAAGTCATCCTTATATATGTATTCCAGGCTGAAGTTTAGAAAACCAATTTCAGTCTAAAATTAAAACAGGTCTTTTATCAAGAGTGTTTAGGTATTTTGTATTTTCAGCAGGTAATTTTTTTGTTGATGCCTGCTGCAAGGTACATGGAATCAACAGGGGAAGACAGAAACCCCAGAATATTTTGTATTCTGAATGGAAATTACCCATTTTTTCCAAAGCTTTGGCAGTCAGAAGTAACCAAAGACAATCCTTTTTGATCAGTAGTAAAATAAGGATCTCTTCAAAGCCTTTACATCTAGGATAGTGTTTTTTTTCTGGAAGACAGGTTATTGAAAATCATGTAGTCATTACCAGGTGACATTAAATGGCCTTCTTATATGCTAGGTCAGATTAATTATTCCTTCTGGCTTTAGAAATCCAATGAACATAGGAAAGAGGGGCAGATGTTAAGTATGTATTTTGGTTTATGATTTCTATGTTTTAGAGTTTTCAACATCCTATATTACAGTAGAAACTGAAATTCCTTCATATTTTGCAGAAGTTGTGGACCTTGAGAGACAGAAATATCAAAACATACACTGTTTTGTAGTAGTTAATTTGTAAAAATATAAAAACCCCATGCTATTTTATGTGGAAAGCAATAAATTATTTTCCAGACGCTTGTTCTAGTTTTTTTCTTAAATCTTGGGCAACATATCTTTTTTTAACAGAAATGTTAACTTCTGATTCAGTTAGATTCAGCTCAATAACTGTGTATTTAGGTTTAAGACTCCATTCTGTACTCTCTTAGATCAGTGGAACCCTTTTGTGTCAGTGATTTTTTAAAAAAAGTTTAGGTTTTACCTGTTATATCAAAAAGCAGAGTGTAACACATTATTTCATGGGTCATTTTTTGTGACAGAGGGAGTGTGTCCAAGCAGAGGAAGCATCCCCAAAACACCCTGCATCCAACCAGGGATCTTGTAAATTAACAGCGTGCATCTCAATCATCACAACTGCATCAACACCCACAGATAGTATCACACCGTATCTTATAACATGTCAGAAGAAAATTTTTAAAGATGATCTGCTTCATCCCAAGAAATAGTCAATTAAACTTCAGAAATGAGATATGAAACTAAGTCAATGATGTATCAAAACCTATAAGGAAATATGACACTATGCATCAAAATGTGAAGCTGTGATTACTTTCTGCAGCTATGCTCTTTGATAAAACTGCAGGTAAGTAATTCACTGTTGACTGTTAAAATACTTTATCATATTTACTAGCACAGCTGGGCAGATATATGTAGCAGGCATGTGGGAATGAAAAAGAAGGAAAAAAGAATACTGTTCAGAATATTTTAACTGTTCAAGTCATTTATTGAAAAAATAATGGTTTCAGGATTCAGAAAAATATATCTTCTCTTCCCGCACCCCTGAAGGACAAAGAAGCTTGGCCTCTCTCCCTTTCGTATCGTTACAAAAGTGACATGTCTGTTCAGCTGATTTTAAGTCGTAAGACCTACACTCTGACAATATCTGTCCTTATAGGCAGATTTACCTGCTCAGAACAAGGCGTCACTTTGAAGTCCACCTCTCCCACAAGCCCCTGTCATCAAGCATATCCTTTACCAGTCTAAAGACCTATTTTTTTAATTAACCACCCAGCAACTACCAGAAAAATACATTCCTTCAAGGACTGGACTGATTTAGTGGATCATCCCTTTTCTCCTTTCTGGTACCACAAACAGACAAAACAGTGAAATTTCAATTGAAAATACAACTGAAACAGACAGGGGTAAAAAAGGTAGAAAACTCAACATGCAGCCTTTCTGATCTCATCAGTGGAAGTAACTCCACAGAAAACAATTCATATTTTATTTACATACATCTCTTCGTTCTCCCCCCCGCCCCAGACACAAACACGTAACACACAGATGTGATACTTTTTTTAAGATCCTGATTTTTTTTCTTTTCTTTTTTATTAATAAATCAATCCTTTATTTGGTAAGGAGGAATCAGATTTTTCCTTGGCAGTAATTGTTTGATAGGATGCCGTTCTACTGGCAAATAAAAATGGAGAATGATATTCCCTCCAAAACACAGAATGTCTGTTAGATATTTTTAAGGAAATCAGTTTTGATCATCAGCCTATATGAAGACTGAAAAGCTTTATAGAATAATTTTTATAAATTTATGACGGCCTTTATTCTCAAATACTTTATTTGTCACTTTTTATTACTGTATTCCAATGAAGAGTTAGTGATCTTTATAGGAATACATTAATAGAAGAGCATTTAATTATATTTTTTTAAATGCACTTAGAATAATTAGAGGATTTCCTCTGAATCAGTTTCATTTAACTTGAGGAAATCAACTCTTCAGGATACAAATAAATACTGGTATTAGGAGTCTTGCAGAAGACAGTGTATTCGGGGAGTTACAGATCTTAAGCAATCCACGTCTGCTACAGGCCAGGCTCTTTTCAGTGGTACCCAGTGGGACAAGTGTCAATGGCCACAAACTGGAAATTCCATCTAAAGAACAGGAAAAATTGCTTTACTGTGAGGGTGACACACACTGGCACAGGCTGCCCAGAAAGGTAGTGGAATGTACTTCTCTGGAGATATTCAGAAGCTGCCTGGACATGATCCTGGACAACCTGCTCTACGTGATCCTGCTTTAGTTTCAGAGTTGAACTAGGTGATCTTCAGAGGTCCCTTCCAAGCCCTACCACTCTCCTATCCTGTGATTCTGCGATACTGGGCCTTCTACAAAAGGCTTGAACAATCTGTGTCAGCATGAGTGACAGCAGCATAACCAAATGTATATAGCAATGAAAGGGAATATATATATATTGCTATAAATTAAGCAGGCCTGAAGGATGTGTTGCATTATCAAATCATGCCATAGTACAAATTCTGACAATATACATACACTCATAGAAAATTCTTAAACAAGCTTCAACTCAAAGAACTCCCTCTGTTAGATCTCCCACTATTTGGCACCTAAAAATGAAAAAAACCAAACAAAAACCCACAAAACAGATCTGCAGAATGAGTTTTACAAATTTATTACTCCAAGAATATTTTCTTTTATTTGCTATTCCATGCTATTGTTTGTATTGCAAGGTCTGTGGCCCTTTCCCTTTGTTAAGGAGGTAGGACATTAATTCTAGACAGACTATAGATCATTTCCCTTTTGAGGCTGATAATTTTTTTCCAGATTAAACATTAATCATGAACTCTGAAGCCTATTTCAGGGGAAAATATTTTTCCTATTTTTCTCACCTCACTTCCTCTCTTCAAATGAAAGGAAAATCTTCTATCTGGCATTTTGTTCCTGGAGTAAGAGATACACTGATGAATCTGCAACATTAAATATGAATTCCTATCCCATAGGTTACAGTTTAAACATTTACTTACTGTGCACTTATCAAGAAAATAGTCCATTTCCAAATTCAGTGAAACAAACTGTATCATCCAAACTTAACAAATTTTAAATTGATCTTAAAAAGATCAAATTTTCATTGTATAATAGCAAAAAATAGAGGTCCATTTGAACTACAAATACAAAAGTAAGACTGGGCTGAAGTAGTTTGCTTTTCTTTTGCCATAATCTTCTGTTGGTGGCCTTCCAGCAGACAACAATAACCTGAAATAATTTTCTGCTAGATTTTCTAATGTCTCATACAAGTTAATGAGGGCTCAATGTACCTTCTTGTTCTTCCTGTTTATCGATACACAGACACAAAAAAAAAGATTCCCCTACTTGTCATTTCAAATGATGGCATCTATCTTGATCTGTTAAAAAAGGTGATTTGAAACCTTCCTGGGCCACACACCTACCCCTGCCTGCAGGGCTGGCATCTGATTTCAGGAGTGTTCCATTAATTGGGAACATGTAATCGATACTGTCTGGTAGGTGTTTACAGGTCACGCTTCAAAGAAAATTGCAAGAAAGATAGTAGCCTTAAATAAATATAAAAATTTAATCTTTTAAGGCTGTTTCTTCAAATATTTTTAAAACACATGAGCAGAAACCCAGCTATTCAGAACAAAACCCCATACAGAAATATATCAACCAAATACTAGTTTTTAAGCATGGAACTGAGATGTGTTTGCTCTGGATCATTTGGTGAGCACATCAACTACTGACAGGAAGCCAAAGATGATGGCATTTTACACATTGTTAAGTAAATGTTTGTTCTTTTTTAGATTGCTTAAATTAGAGGAAAGGGTTTCCAGTAAAGAATATTCTGTTTTCTGAAACTGAAAGAATTGTAAAATAAGCTATACTGAGGTGCCTCTTCGTACCTCTCAAGTACATTTCTTGAGAAGAGGCTTGTTACCTCCAACTTTCTGTGGATAGAGCCATATGGTCCCACCACTCTCAGAGTGGAAATCCTGGCGGCAATATCTCATTTACTACTCATGTTCAACTGACAGACCCAACTGTGTTTGTCATCAATATGCCTTTTCTTCCAAGAGCCTATGACAGCAGATGAATTGAAGTGACCCCAAGCCGGCTTCTCCAAAACAAAGCATTATTCACTCACACACAGAGAAAAGGGTTTAAACAAACAAAAGACCCTTGCCTCAGCTTTCATCTTTCCAACTGTGCCTCAGTAAATTCAGCTTTATCCTGCTACTTCCATCTCTAGATTAGGTAGGGGTAGGTGAGACTGTTTTGTTTCAGTTTGCTTATGTCCCCCTCAGACTCAGTCACCATCTCCCCCTGTGCAGCTGCTGACAGCCCACTTAACCTCATTTTTTCCCTTGAATCATCATCTGAAAAGTTTTTGTGTCCTGCTTGCGCCTGGAAAGGGTAAACTTGCCCACCAATTCAGTATCTGGCAGAGGTGATTTCCTATTCAGAGCTTTTCTATTAGTTCCCACAAAGACCTTGGACTTTTTCCTCAGACTCTCTCATTATTTTCTTTCATGTGGGTTTCACTTTGCAGTCAGGCAAGACAGTAACAATTAGAAGTGAGGTGCATATGGTATTTGTTAAAAATATGCATATCTCCCACATCATCCAGAGCAGTAAAAAGCAGACTTTAGTGGAGGTGACAGCCTCATTCCCTGTCACCATTTCAGGGTGTAATTGGTCACAGTAGAATTTTATTTCTTCTTCTTAAAATACATCTGTTTAGTAGACTGTTTGATATACTGATATCTTTGATTCCCCCTACAACACAGGTATGTTTTCTGTGAATTCAGAAATAACAGCTGTTACTAATAGATTTTAAGTAAATTGTCCATAAAATAAACAGGAAAATGTTTCTAAAAGCCACTGCATTTGGATTTTTTTGAGATACATGGCACCTTGACTCTCTCTAGGACAAGCAGAAGTGGAACTCATCCTTACCTACCCATGACAGAGCTTCAGCACCTCTTCACTCTCCATACTATGCTGTGCACTGTAAGCTTTACCTACAGTAGTTTCCCAAGAGAAGTACTAAGATCCTCATGTGAGTAGGTGGTGAGGATGGCAGCTGCAAATGCAATGATGGACAAGAGTATCAATTACAGTATGTTCCATTTTATACCCAGCATTTCTTACTCTGTTCAGAGAACTACGAGTAGATGGCTTAATATAGTGAGCTTTGGTGTTACTTGCATTACAGATTTTTGCTATTCAGACAAGGAGAGGGGACCTTGCTATCTTCCCAAATCTAAAATACCATCTCTTTCAGTATATTTGCTGGCCTGTAAGTGCTAAAGTGGGCCACAGCCAACAAAGGACTAGAACTGTCCAGTTGTGCAAGTTTTCCATTTCCTTGATTTTGTGCAGTTATATAAGACATGCATCGTTTGGCTGCTGTAAAACCAAGCTGAGCACGTAGTAAACTGATTAGAAAATACACATAATTCACAGAATTTGAAAAGCAACTAATTGCTTAATGCAGTGCAAGCCGTAGTTAATTTTATCATATAGACATAGTTACTAAATTCATAGAGCCATAGAATCATAGAATATCCTGAGGGGTCCCATAAGGATCATCACATCCAACTCCTGGCTCCACAAAGGGCCAGCCAGGTCAGAATGTGACTGTGCACATCATCCAGACACTTCTCGAACTCAGCCAAGCTCAGTGCTGTGACCACTTCCCTGGGGAGTTCCACTGCGCGACCACCCTCTCAGTAAAGAACCGCTTCCTAATATCCAGCCTAAACCTCCCCTGTCACAGCTTCATGCCGTTCTCTTGGGTTCTATCACTGGTCACCAAAGAGAGATCAGCGCTTGTCCCTTCGCTCCCCCTTGTCAGGAAGCCACAGACCCTGATGAGGTGACCCCTCAGTATCCTTTTCTCCAGGCTGAACAAACCAAGGGACTTCAGCCTCTCTTCATATGACCTTCCCTCCAGACCCTTCACCATCCTTGTTGCCCTTCTCTGGACACTCTCCAATATTTTTGTGGCCTCTGGTACTGTGGCATCCAAAACTGCACACAGTGCTTGAGGTAAGGCCGCACCAGTGTAGAGTGGGCCAATCCCCTCCCTGGACCAGCTGGCAATTTCCTGCTTGATGCACCCCAGGATATGGTTGGTCGTCCTGGCTGCCTGGGCACATAGCTGGCTCATGTTTAACTTGTTGTCAACCAAGACCCCCAAATCCCTCTCAGCACAGCTGGCCTCCACCGTCTGATCCCCCAGTCTGTATGAGTAGCCAGGATTGCCCTTTCCCAGGTGCAGAATCTGGCACTTGCCCTTGTTAAACTTCATGCTGTTGGTGATTGTCCAGCTATCCAATCTGTCCAGGTCCCTCTGTAAGGTTTCTCCACCCTCAATGGAGCCAACAGCTTTTCCCAATTTGTGCCATCTGCAAATTTACTTGACACTCTCTAGTCCTGTGTCCAGGTAGTTTGTTCAGTCGTGAAATGTGTTCAAAAGGTTATTTGAAGCCAACCTTTCTCACTGCAGTGTATTGAGATCACACAAAAGAGATCACTGCTCTTGGGAGCACAGTCTTCTAACAGGCTTCCCAAGAGGAGCCTTAGTGACTCATTAAGATCCCCTCCACATGTCCTCTGAGAGAAGAGGACAGAGCAGCAGACCTGCAAGCACCAGAGCTGGCTGACAAGGAATCTTGTTTACAAGGAATCTTGTTTGCGGGTATTCAATTAGGAATGTGGCTGCCTTAAAGAGGTGTATTCTGTCCAAAACTCTCATCAGAGACTGACGTACAGAAAGCTGCTCAGGAATTCAGTAATGAGTACATTACATCTGCCCTCCTTTGTAATACTTTGGTACAACCTGCAAATATGACTGGTGCTGCCATGCAGGGCACCATCCTCATCTAAGCAGCCTACTTGGTTGAAAATGAAGCACTGCATGATAACAGCAGTCTCCCCTGATAATGCTTCTGAATGAAAGCAACCACAGGGCACATTACTACATTATTCGAGCAGCTTTGGTGTTCTGCTTTGGTCATTTTGTTCTATCTCCAATTACTAAGCAGAAAGGTTCCTGAGGTGGTGTTCAGTGGGAAGGAAAAGCATTCCACAAGTTTACTTTTGTTAATTCTACTTTATAATGGATTATATGATTGCAAAATTCAAGACATTTAACAAAACCAAAACAAAACAAAATCTTAGCACTGTAGTTTAACATCCAGACACTTCCATTGGGACAGTAGGCTAAACTAATTTATGTCATTTGAAGTTATTTTTTTCAAAACCCATACATAGTATTTATTTAATTTTCCAACCAGTCTTTGCCAGGAGAAACAGACAATCTGGTAACTGGAAGCAGATCTGACAGTGACTCAAAGCCTAAACTGTGAAGGCAAAAATACTTCCTACAGTTAAACAAAATAGTATTGCTTTTACTACACAAGGCACATTAATTATTGACAGCCACTATCCCAGTGCAGTAAGAACTGCCATACCCATTGCATCCATGCTAAAACCCAATTGCTAGAGATTGAATAAAAATAAAAACTCAAAACCAGTGATATTTTCTTAGAATTTGGATGTCTGCTTTTGAAGTATTTGGAAATAGTATGGTGTTATAAGCATTATGAGCATGAAGAAGGTGGTGTGAAATAGACCTGTTAGAAACTGAGTAATTGAGTCTATTCAACTGAGAATCAGAGCAAGACTTACTGCAGCTTGCAAATGGTTGCTATGCCTTTCCTTTAGGGCCAGACATTGCCAGCAAGCTATTCAGATGTATTTTTATGCATAAATTCTGAACGACAAAACAGCAAAATACCACCAAAAAACCCTATTTATACTGTATTTTCACCTTGCCAAACCAGAAAGATTGAGAAATTTCACAACGGTCTGTTCAAACTTGTCCATGAAATAATGTTTATTTTCTAAACATACCTGAGTTTCTTTAAGCACCTTGACTTATAGATTGTTATTTTCAGGCAGTAACTGTACCATTAAATCGAACAGTTTTAGAGCCTATTCCCCGGCCCTGAGGTCAATGGCATAGTCTGGTCTCTTCTATTCTGTAGCTTCCTAACAGGAAGGTCAGTGGTCTCTGCTAATTCCCAGAAGTTAGTTCAGAGAGTACAAGTTGGCTGAACTCTGGATCCAAAGGTTTATTTCTAGCAATGTATCTGTGTGGAATATTTTATTCCACTGCCTGGAATAAAACTCCTAATACCTTTTAGTGTAATGCAATAAGTGTAGCCTGGAAGTCTGGGGTTTGGTTTGTTTTGCTGGTGGTTGCACATTTAACCCAATCTCTCATTGTTCAAATAGGCAAATGTCTCATTAATCCTGTTAGATATTTTCCTTTATGAAGACTATGAGTTTGGTGTAACAGCTGGGTCTGAGCTCATCTGTAAGAGGACACTTTGGTACATCACGAGCATTAAATTCCTCAGCTATCCATATTAATTAGCTTGAAGGGACACTGATCCCTTCCCTAAAGAGCCAGTGGAAAAATTTAAAATACAATCCCTCTCCTGGGGAATTTGCCAGTGCTTGAGCTGTGCATAAAGCATGCACCACACCACCGTCATCACAGCCATGTTACAGCTCAACAGCAGCAGCTATCTAAACTGGTGTTCAGAAATCCCCAGCCATGTGTAAGCCCATTTCCTCAGCTGCACTGCTGCAATGATAACAGTCACCCACATCACAGTGAAGAGGAACCCCTCATTAATGAAGAGTGTCCCATGAGCATGCTCACAGACTTGGGTAGGGATCAGCCTGGACAGGTCAGCATAGCAGCTTAATCCATCTCCCACTGTCAGAGATAGGGTGTTGGGTCCCAACTCTGTCACTGCCAGATGAACACCAAGGGGAACAATCGCAGTCTACTTCTACCTGATGCAACAGAAAACAGTAACAGGGCATTTCTGACCAGATGTACCTGCTTGTCTGTCTTGGCTATAACCAGTTTTTGTAGCCCAGCCTGCTCTGCATCACCCTTCACAAATATGTGGCTGACGTGCCTCCTGCTCAGGCTCAAACAGTCACCACTTACTCTGCCAGTCTGCAGAAGCACCTGAAAGATGGTGTCAGTTAGGATACAAAACAGCTCCTGTGCAGCATGAAACAGACTGTTTTCACACTTTTATAACCTCCTGCTTCCTCTACAGTTCAGCCATTATCCTCTGCAAAATCCCAGGCCACCCTAAACCAACCCACCTCTCTTCACAAGACTTCCTAAGCTCATTCATGGCTTCTGTCAAGTATAGTATTTAAAGCCAGCCTCTCACAATGGACCAGCCGCAAAACTCAGGTATTGTGCTCTTAGACATCTTATAAAGTTGTGTTGGAAACAGATGGAGGAAAAGATCTAGCACAGGCTACAGGTCAAGAATTTCTGTCTTTTCAGTCTTTTTATAGATAATCATCTTTACATGTTAAAATTAGGTGAAGACCTTTCAGCTTCCTGAAAAGCCCATTAAGTGTCACAGTCCTGCAAGAGTGCTTATTGCTTTCTGGGCTGGTACATCAAAGAGCTCATGAGGTGGTCTCAATCAGCTAGCACTGACACTTCATCATGATATGACCAGTTTCATGATAGATGGACTTGCCTGGGGACAGCATCTCCTAAAGAAATGTGACATCTTTGCATTGCTAGTTCACTCTAGAGGATTATCCAGACAAACTGCCAGTGGTGACGGGAGGGAAGGGGAAGAGAAGGAAAGGGAAGGGAGGGGAGGGAAGCGTTCTTCTTCACTGGCAGGGCCAAGACTTTGCCAACTGGGCACAGCCCTATGGCAGTGGAGCAGGATGAGCAGGGCAGAGTAGTGTTAGCAGCAGCTTTTTCTGACTGTACAGTGATCTTCTGGCAAAAACAAACACCTTAAGTCTAAGGTTTATGTAAACAGTAGGGCTGGCCACAAGCAGACCCACATCACCCCTACAAGTGCTCTCAGAGCTATGGCAGGGACAGATTTTTTGTTAAAATATTCTAGTTTTAACCTAATGCAATCTGAAATGGGAAAGGCTTTGACTTCCCTAAATGTTTGTGATTTCAGTTTGTTTTCATGACCATGATATTTTATTAGGATTAAGGAACTGTCATTTCTATATAGGTTATTCCTCACATGGACCAATGGATTCAGCACGTGTGTTTTGTAGCTGGCTATCACCTGACTGAGACCAAAATATTGTAAAGCTTTCCCAAGGCAGCTCTGAGTCCAGGCTGATTCCCATTTTGCATAAATTCGCAGTGTTCCTGCCAATGTCAAACAAGATACTTTGAAACACACATGATAAAGTATGTTGCAATGCATTACTTGTTATCCCTGATTAAATGCTCCCTGTGCTGTCCAACATGGCCTTTCTATGGTTCACTCAGTTGCTTATCCAGGATACAAGCAAGACAGAATTCTATTTGGCAGATGAAATGTGAAGAAGAGACCTTGAGCAATTTTAAAGGTGCACAAATATCTCAATAATAATAATAATAATATCAATAATACTTTTTCAAAAAAAAGTTTATGCATGAAGAATAAAAGAGAGAGTTCATATTTATTGCTGAGATGAACTGTCACCTGATAACTGTAAACTTTTATCATAACTGGCCTAAATATGGTACCTCTTTGAAACACATCACAAGCCTGGTTGGAGATATTTCTAGTTTATTTCCTTTTTAACTGTCAGTCTGAAGCAAAAGCTAAAAGAACCATCCCCTAAAGTCTTTTTCTTTTACTACCAGAAACATAAAGGACAAGTAGCCTGAGGCTTAATATTTTTCAAGCTTCTAAATATACTTTTTTTTCTCAATTTAGAATGAGTGTGTGTCATTTATGTGGCAATTGAGAAGCAAATGGTCCCTAGTTCAAACTGTGACTTTTCAGATTATATCTGCCAGTTAGAAATTTCTTGGGTTGAAATAGAATTCATTTCCAGGAGACAACAACCCAAATTGACAGAAGTAAGGACAGAGGAAAAGAAAATTCCAGGGATCCAAAAATGTTAAACATGGAAATGTCTTTATCCACAACCCATACACCTGACTGTTTTGTTCTTTGACAAAGTGTCGAAGGGATTATCCAAAAAGCAATCAGACAGCTGGGCTGTTCCATTTCTAAATGCTAGTTTCTCTTTTAAAAAACATCATCAGTCAGCAGGCAGGGAACAGAAACACAGTGCCAAGTACCAAATAGTCAGTAAGGGCCGGCTATAATAATGCATGGCCAGTTCCTTCTCAAATTCATGGCTTGCTTTCTGTGGTCAGTATTTTGAGCAGAGTCGTGAATTAACAAATATTGATGTCTCCAGCTTCCTTCCAACACAGATCTTCCTGCAGTATTTGACTGAGGAGACATGGTAGCGAACACATAATGGTTTCCTATAACTGGACATGAGCAAGGACAACTGTCTTCATCTGTTAATTAAATGTTGGAGCACAGTGAATAATTCAAGGTGAAGTTTTTGTTTGACAGGTCTATTCTTTTGCTGATTATCTTCTTGAGAACAGTTATGTCCTCCTCAAATTCATTTTGTTTCAAGGGATGGAATTACCATGAATAATTCAGCCCATTCATTCATTATTTTTCTACTGAAATATGGATTATCTTTTTTTTCAGGCTTATTTGTTGGCTTAAGGCAAATGGAATAAGTATGAAAACTCTTTCCATATAAAGTTTTATGCATGAAAATTTCAGACACAAATGGCATGAGACATATCAAGCATATGAATTTAAGATCATCTCTGCCATTATATGCATCATTCTGAAACTAAAAATTTGGAAATCATGAGGCTACTAGAAATTTACCATCAGTTTAGAAAAATCACCCATCACAAGAATTATATCTTACAGTGTAGAAAATTCTGAAAATTGACAGAATTATTAAGTATTTTGTCTGCCCATTTAACATCACCTGCTGGATATCCAGTTTACCCTTGATATCTTGACAGAACAGACACCACACAGTGCCATGGGAGCAAAGTAAATCACATGTTTTAAAAACAGGCTTTTGTGAATGTAATACTAAAGAAAAAAAAAAAATCAGTCAGGACAGGTCAAGTACTTCTTAATTTGCTCAGTTAACCATATTGATGTGAGGATAGCTATTCTAATAATATCATAGCTACTGTTGTAACCTATGCCACTTCAGGCTAAATTACATGAGTGAACCTCAGAAAAACATCACACAGCTAAAAGTTGTCAGTGCTTTACCTGCTGATCTTACCAGCTGAAAGTATGCAGAGATATGCTCATGAAATCTCAAAGAAAAGTGTTATTTGTATTTCTACATTGACCACTGCGATGCTCACTGATATACAGTACTTGCAGTGATGAAGGTTAAAAATTACACATAAGCAGCCAAGCTGCTTCTGTCAGCACTTTTCTTAAAGTTCATAGAAGTCTGAGATCATTAAATCAGATGTAGGATAATGAAGGAGGGGACCATAGTCTAATCTGCAATGACAAATCAAGGCAGAATATCTGAATAAGACTGCATCCAAAGGCTTCAAAAAAAGGCATAATTAGAAGTGGTGAGATAAACACAAATAATATATACAACCTCCCAACTGCCAACAGCAGGACCCAGCAAGAAGCATCTTAATCTAATAGTCTTACCCCTCTTGCTTGAAAAGGAGATGAGGGCTAATATAGTGATTTCTCAAAACTTCAATATGGACCACTATTACCCATTTCAAGGTATTTAGTATAGGAGCACCTACTAGTGCCATCAAAGTTAGAGGGAATGTCAGCCTTTCCTAGCTTAAGTCCCTGCTCACAGAACTTTTATAATGACCATAAAAACAGGCTGAAGGCTCAAACTTGGAAAACAAGAATGTCAGAGAGAGATTTTCTAAAGCAAAAAGGGCATTTAGACATCAGTAGATTTTGGTCAGAGTTGCACACATAACTGCCCTTTTTTAGATTTTCAGATGTCTGTATACACTGCTTTCTCATGCATTTCTAGGATAATTCAGTTCATTGGCAGAAGAACATTAATTTTTAAAAAAGAAGCATGCATGCAAGTAAGAATAATCTGTTTTGTCTTCTTGTTTCTTTCATAAACTCACATTGTCTGTTTTTAAGACCTCACCTCACTGTTGTGAGAATGAGAGCTGAAGAAAGATGTGAATAAAGGTCAGTTTGAAAAACAGGGGAAAGATGTTGGTTAAAAATTACTCTGGTGACTTAAAAGTAGTAAGTCAGTAGATGGCCAATGACTCACAGTGAGTAAATGGTACTTGCATTAATTGTATGGGCTACGAGCTGGTGCAAACTGAAGTCCTCTGTGACTCTTTGTTCTATGTTCCATTTGCACAGATCTGTGCAAAAGAACATGGATACAGGCACGAACCTAGTACCTGGAAAACACTCTCCTGTTCCAAACACAGAATCACAGAATCACAGAAAATTAGGAGTTGGAAGGGACCTTGAAAGATCATTTAGTCTAATCACTCTGTCAGAGCAGGATCACCTAGATTAAATCACACAGGAACGCATCCAGGTGGGATTTGAATGTCCCCAGAGAAGGAGACTCCACAACCTCTCTGGGCAGCGTGTTCCAATGCTGTCACACTCACAGTGAAAAAGTTCCTCCTTATATTCACATAGAACTTCCTATGCTCCAGCTTGCATGTGTTGCCCCTTTTACTATCTCTGGCCATTGCTGAGAAGAGCCTGGCTCCATCCTCCTGACTCTTGCCCTTTACATATTTATAAATATTAATGAGGTCACCCCTCAGTCTCTTCTTCTCCCAGCTCCCACATCAACTTGGTGGCCCTCAGCTGGACTCTTTCAAGGTGTTCTATGTCCAGGTGACTGGAGATAGGACAAGGGGAAATAGCACAAAACTGTGCCAGGGTAGGTTCAGATTAGATGTTAGGAAAAAATTTTTTACTGAAAGAGTTGTTGGGGCCTGGAACAGGCTGCCCAGGGAGGTGGTTGAGTCACCATCCCTGGATGTGTTTAAAAAAAGGGTAGATCGGGAACTTAGGGATATTGTTTAGCATAGGACAGGAACGGTTGGACTTGATGATCTTAAAGATCTTTTCCAACCTTGTAATTCTGTGATTCTGTGATTCTTGAACTGAGAGGCCCAGAACTGGACACAATACTCTAGGTGCAGTGTCACCAGGGCAGAGTAGAGGGGGAGAAGGACCTCCCTGAACCTACTAACCACACCCCTTCTAATACACCCCAGGATGTCGTTGGCCTTCTTAGTCACGAGGGTATACTGCTGGCTCATGGTCCTTCTGCTGTCCATCGCCATTCTCCACACATCAGGACCCCCAGGTCCCTCTCACTTACACTGCTCTCCAAACACAGACTTAGTCTTAGTTTTCTGTTGATATACACAGGCAAGAACTTTTCTAATATTTCAGTATATACTGAAGGTATTTCACTGTCTTTCCTGACAGATTTATAGCTTCAAATAAAGACAGAAGTTTAATACAAAGGGACAACTTCAGGGGTCTTTTATATGTAAAACTACTTCTTGGTACACATTCCTCATCTTATGAGACAGTTTTAGTTTCTCTCCATCTATGAAATACCAATATTTACATATGCCAGTGATATTTTTCATGCAGGACCAGTGATCAGCTTCAGCAGAGCAGATTTGGAAGCTTTGTTGGGAACCGGTTTGTGGCCAACTCCTACTCTTGTCTTTCACAAAAGAATTTAGAGAAAAGGATATGATTAGAGTTCAGTGCTTCAGGGCATTTTGCCATATATATATGGCATTAAAGGACTTCAGTAACAACAAAATGTGGCTATTCAGATATTTCTTTCATGATGTAAACAGCATATTCATGTATTTACTGCTGGTAAAGTATGAATGTTTAGAAGCCTCTGTATGGCACTGGGCTTACTAGTGTGATGACCGAGATACACAGCAGTATTAGATTTCAATACCTAAATAAAGGAGACAGATAATGGGTGAAAGAGACTAGAGAGGGACAGAAAGGTGTCTCCTGTCTGAGAGAGATTTTGAATGTACAGGTCTTGACAAGCAGGTCTGTAGCTTCCCCTAGGTACTCCGTTGACTGTCACAGGCTGGAGCAGCTGCTCAGTGCATGGCTTTATGTCTCTGAAAAGTTCCTACGCATGAGCCTTCCTGCTTCTTCAGTGAGATCCAGAAAAGGACACCTGGGAGAAAGCTTTGACAGGCAGTAGCTTTCCCACAGAATTACACAAGGGGATGACAGTAGAGACAGTCCAATCAGCCAAACTGCCTCCTGTCCTCCAGTTTAAAATCAACTAGAAGAAAAGAACATCTTGAAACTGAAGAAGACCTAAGTATAATAGGTATTTCTGAAACAGAGCTGTCTGTCCCAAGTCAGAAGAAATAAAAAGTAGCTTATTCCTCAAATTATATTTGAGGCGGGCTGAGAAGTGGATTGAATGTGGTTGTAAAAGTAGACTGGGAAGAGGAGTGGGGAGCAGAGAGTGTTTGAACAGGTAAGGATTGGAATGATGGGACAGAATAATTCATGTTCAGAAAGTACTGACGAGCCAGTCCATTCTTCCTCAAGCAGCAAAGGGTCTGTGTCTCCTCACGCCTCTACTGTCAAACAATATGACAGTAGAAACCCACCAGAAAAAGAAAAGGGGAAAAAAAAAAAGAAAGAAAGAAAGATAAAAAAGCACAACTTATCTTTTAGTTCGGGGGATGAACTGAACCCTCTCCTTGTTCATCAACAATGTCAAAGACAAAGATGTCAAGTACCAATACAGAAGCTAATAGGATTATAAAACCTTTATTCTATAACAGGAGAAAAGAAGCAGAAGTTGAGATAAAAGAGCATAAACCTTTCAAACCTGTAACAATGGGTGACCATAACTACTTTTATATAAACTGTCCATAGATCATGTCAAAAATAAGGTGTGGAAAATCAATTTTTCAGTTTTATACAAGTTGAATAGTTCTGGCAGCTTTAGTAAATGAAAGAAGAAAACCTCATCCTAAGTAACACCTAAGGAATTTGATTAAAATCTGAACTGAACATTAAGTACAGTGACCAAGCTGTAACTTGCAATACTATAGTACACCCATCGTAGTGGATGCTATCAAATCAGGAAATGAGTATATACTTTCCCCCTTTTCCATCTTTACCAAATTATATTTTCTTCATCCTGAAATCAGTTTTGGGGCCTCTCTTGCTAAATATTTTTTTTTTTAAATAATGGGTGTGTACACCCATGTTTCTCTTTCACAAGTAGGATTTCATTTTGTAGTCCCTGTGCTAATTAATCACAAGGGGAAATTTGACAAAGATTCCATTTAAGGTTACCAAATGTTTTTGCAAAATGTCAGCATGAAATAGACTTTGAAAACAATCTCGCTCAACAAAACAGACTAACAGATGACCCCTGAATGGCAGTAGGGCAAGTTTGAGGGACATATAAAAGGCAAAAGCAAGCAAGTAGAGGGAACAGTTTTCTGATGGGGATGGTGGAAGAGGTGTCACAATTACAAGTTTTTTTCAGAAAATGAAAAACCAGAACCAGAACCAGTCCTGGACCTCTCCAGAGATAAGAGCAGAAGTAAATTCTGTGGGTACCAAAGGCTGTTTCTTTTACCTGCATCACCATGTGTTTTCAGCCAAGGACAATTCCTGCTGGAGATGAGACCTTTGATAACTTGTGTCTGTTCTAATTCAGGTGGGAGAACGCAACTGTGGTGTGCTGGTAGCTCAGAGACATTAAAAAAAGTCTTTGTTCTCCATGACTGCATCCTGCTTAAGCTCTTGAAGGCTATTAAGAGTGCTTGAAAAGAATGATTTATGTGAGTCATACAGATATGACGACCTAGCAGAGTGAAGTCCAGAAAACTTCCTCCCAGCTCAGAAATGCTCAGTTTGCTTTGTCGTTTCTTTTCTTCTTTTTTTTTTTTTTTTAACTTGCACAGGAATGTCATTTCACGTTGCAACTGCTAAGAGGAAAACAAAATCTTCAAAGTCAATGAGGCTAAAACTGATATCCAAATTATATTTAATATAGTGGGACTCAAAACAAATGAAGAATGCCTTCAGCACTGAACAAAGGCCAGTAGAAAATGAAAATCACCTGATGAAAGAATAGTTATCCATTCTTAATGCAGCACAAGTTAGTGATTCAACTGCTGGAATAGCACAAAGCAAAATAGAAAGCATTTGTAGATAAGAGAACAGAACCTAATGGATATTTTCAGTAAGCCTAAAAGCTCTGTTACCACTACAGTGCAAAGATAATGGTTTCTACCTCTACAATTCCTTGCAATGATTGTTTTGCCAATATATAGTATAAAAGAAACAAAGACTAATAATTGCTTGTCAGCACTGACGAAGCATGACAGGCATCAACCACGGTAAGGGGGAATGCCACTTCACTGCTGTATCCAATAGTAACAGGCTGCATACAGTTTATACTGTTCACCTATGAAATTGGCTCGGGACTGTAAAGGAAAGGACATCTGAAGGTCAGCTTAAACAAGCTGTTTATGTCTCTAGTTAAAACACATTCAGGGACTCTCAATCATGGAGATAATTTAAAATTGCACAGAATGGTGTTGCAAATCATACAATAGATAGACCTAGGCTCTGCTCACAGATCAGGCCCAAATTAAGTTCAGAAAAGCTGCAACAGAAATATTTTTTTCCAGGAAAAAGCATATGCTTCAGAACCTTCCATCACAGAGAGGTATCTAAATATAGGCTAATTACATAAAATGATATGCAGCATACAGATTCAAATTGTGGAGTAGAGGCATAGAAGGAAGAAGTCACCAGATGAAACCTCATTATAAAAAAGCATGCACAGTGAAAGATAAATCATAGTTTATGGAGTTCCTTTGTTAACTAAATGAAATCATAGCAAAGTGGAAAAAGAAATGCTGATAATGTTGTTATTACCCATTTTCCTAGATATCATTTGAATCAAGGCTCTCAAGTAGAGTTTCTTAAGGATCAATTTCTTTTGGAATTCACAAAGGCCTGTTTCTGGAGGGTTTTTTAGTGTGTTTGTATTTCCATAATAATAAGGCTCTTAACCTTTTCAAATCTGTTTGAAGAAAACTTCCAAAAGGCAAGGTTCAGTTTTAGGAACTCCACCTGGAGTACCTTACAAAAGTCAGACTGTCACGGCCTGAGGCTTTTTATGTTCTTAACTGCAGGAGTCAATTAGTACCCTAGTCCTCAAAATCCTCTCACTCTTTAACTAATGGTCTGCCTTAAAAAGGGCGAAAGCAACTTCTCATACATCAAAATATATAGGAGACCAGTAATCCAAGTTCTACCTAGATGCTTGGGACCTAACGTTAATTATTAGTTTTATTTATGTATGAAAAAAAATACAAAATTTAAAAGCTGGTTTAAAAATATACAAACACATTAATTTTGGGAGGATTAAAAACATTCTTGTTGCTTGTCACAGTTGTTTTAATGTTAATTATCTTCTCTCTCATTTGGCTGTGCAGACTGATTTTATTGCAAACATTCTAGAGTTTTCTCCTGCCATAAAAGTAAATATTTCCTTGAGAAATTACAACAGAAGTTCAATAAGTTTATCAGAAGCAGGTATCTTCCACTGTTATTGCAAAAAATATGTTTACCAATCAAAATAATGGAACATAATACTGAATAAAATTCATAATAAGGCTACAGAAAACAAATAGAGGTTTTACATAGCACTTTTTTCTGGGAAGAAAGAGAAAAAGCCACAAAATTTTATATTTAAATTCCAGAGCAAGGAAGTCTGCAGCTAATCAGGGTTATTCCCTTGGTAAGTGTTTTACTACAGACCATGGAATTGCTCTAGAGAGGTTCACAGATGTCTCGGGGGAACAACACTAGGCTACCAAGCCTTCCACCTCAAAGTCGACAGCCGAATGCAGCACAAGAACTGGAAGATATTCTGAAAGCACTGTAATGTTGCTTTAATTCACTACTAGACTGTATAAAAATATTTTGAAAGGAATCTTTTAATCTGACGAATGTTCAGGGTCAGTGTTAGTGATGCTTGAATCCTTTTATATGTATCAAAAGTCCAGTCATCACCAGTACTTTATGACAGCTTCAGACTCACGGATGTCATAGATGAAGCATCACCCCAGAAAATTTCCCTCCCAGCAAGATTTGAGACAAATTAATGGATTAGTGTGGGGAAATTTACATCAGGTTTTCTTAAACAGCAGAGCATCAATAGATGTTTTCAGTCCCTGAGGCTATCAAGTCAACAGCTTTCATCATTTTAATACCTTCCAAAAAACCTCCTAAGACAGAGTACATTCTCAGGAAATCTAGATTCATACAAATCAATGAAAGATAAATCAATGAGCCAAAAATCATCATAAGCTACCAAGAGAGCAGCACTATCTGAGCACATACAAGAATAAACCTTCAATTCTTTATGCCATACAAACCTTTTGGTGAGTAGAGCTTTTTAACTGCTATCTAACTAGAAAGGTTTCTTTTAAGATGTACATATATTTGTTTTCTGACACAGGGTAGTCTGCTTATAATCAATGTTTAACTTCTCTGGGATTTTCCTTTTAACATAGTACTTTGAAAATATCTGTCCTTCACTATAAGGGATTATATCCAACAAGCAGTGGTTTGGATTCATTTAATTAGGTGATTCTGCAAAAAGAGATGTAGGTATGCCTTTCAGCTTTTTCTTACTTATTCCTGTGTACTACCTCATTTAGTGGATAAGGATGAGTGGATGTTAACATTAAAGGAAAATAGCAACACTATAGTCCCATTCTTACTGCCGGTCACAACGCCCTTCTAAAATGCAGATTTTTTTCTTTGTTGCTATAATCTCCATAAAAGATATAATGCAGACAGAATAATTACAGTGTAAGATGAGGAATTTGTGTCCTTTTTGGTTAATGTCTTGATGGGGCACATTTTCTTCCTTTTACTTTTGAACACTATATGTAGCTCTATCACATTCACGGCAGGCAGTTGCTGGAGGATTTTCAAGAGAATCCTTCCTCCTGTAAATAGGCCAACTCTCTTGCAAGTATGTATTCTAGAAAAGAGTGAATACATAAAACTTGAAAGTGGCTGTTACCATGCTCTGGCTGCACCTTACACTTCACACCTTGTCTACACTAAGGATGTTGTAGGGGAAATTTCACACCTAAACTAGAAAACCCATTTTGACTTCTGTCAGCATTTTAGCACCATATAGATTAGACCTGCATACACAGTTCTTGAAACACTGACAGAATATGATGGTACAAATACCTTCTATGTCCAATCAGTGAAATCAAATTAATGTTAGGAAGAATAATTTCCTATTTCCAAAATATCCTAGCTAAAAAGATTAGCACAGCTCCTGTGTAATTGTAGACTATATACCTATACACACATTTGTGCAGTTTAATATTTCTGAAGGATGTAATCCTTTGCTGTGCTTTTAATGTAAATGGAGTGCATTATAAAGCAATTCAGTGAGCACTGACCTGGGTATTCTTTCTGAAGTGAGGATCAGTTTGGGGGATTGTGCAGTGCAGTGCTGAAGAAGGAGACTGTAAGGGGAACTAAAAAAAAAACCAAATCCTCCCAAAAAACCCAAAAAGCAAACATTAAAATGGATGACATTTTTGGTAGAATATGTTAGTGGACAGTTCACAACTTCTTAACATTCCTGCATGCATTTCTTTATATGATTCCATATCATTCTCTTTATATGACCACCCTAAAAAGTACTACATGGAATGAAAATATTTCAGTGAGATGCCACAGTCATATGGATTTTACTTAAAGCCTTCATTTTTCTGGACTCTCAGATGCTCATCTGCCACTCTTGATGGGGTCCACAGGCTTTAATATCTTCTATGGTCATGGCTCAAATTACCTCCTGATCCTGTGGGTTGTTTCTCAGCGTGAATCAGCACTATTATCAGGGAAGTTTGTTGCTGTCCATAATTCTTGAAAAGCTTAATCTGTTTATATCAAACATTAGTACCATTACAGTTCTTGCAGCACAAACTCTAGACTCGCTCAGTACTGTGGGAAACTACTTAAGAAGAGAGTCTGTGCTGCTATGATTAAATTCCTATCAATCAGGTATTCCTATATACAGTTTAGTCATACCTTGAATTGCAGTCTACAATCCAGTTTCAAAGTTACTTCTTGAGGTACACTGAAAACTTCCTCTGTCAGGGCTTTAGCCCTTTGAGACACCCTTCCTGAGACCTTCTCACAAATGGGCAGAAAGAAAGCATTAGTGATTCAACATGTACTTGCTAAATCTGCCCATGGAAGGACAGCGACAAGTACTTCATGCTGCATCACAAGATTTGAACTCCGAAGGGTAAATACACTTCCTCCTACCCCAAGTGTTCACAGCAGTGGCTGTAGCAGGGGTATCCTGAAGGCAGAAGCAGATTCCCAAGGACAACTCTTTCGTACAGCACACAAGAAGCCCAGAGGTAACCACAGCAACTCCCTCCTACCCATGGGAGTCCACAGTAGATGGCTTCTCATATTCTTCTTTTTGCGGATTATACCTGCATAATGAAAGATTTTTTTTTAACAGCTTTGAATTTGTATGAGTCCAGAGACTGAATCCAGACAGTATGTAAAAGGGCACTTTGAAGAAAGTCTTATAACAAGGCATTAATCAAGATCTGTGATACTGAAGATTTTTGGGATATTATTGTCAACAACACTGTTGACAAATTTTATGAGGACACATGAAAGATTCAAGGTCAGATTTCTACCAGGCACCAGTCGTCACAAATATAAATCACATTCAAGTCAGATTTTGTAGTTATCCGTATTAATATCTGATCTTCTTCATCTAAAAGAGCCATTTATTAGCTGTACAGTTACAATACAAGCTGCACGTCAATAGAAGTTTATTCTGGGCACAAATTAACTGATTCTGTCTGTGTCCGGAACAGGGCAGGGGGGGAAGAACCAAAAAACCCAAACAAACCAACCCTTAAATTACTTATTCCAGTGTATTATTACAACCCTTATGTTATTTATGTCAGTGTATTATTAGTAACCATCACATGCTAATAATCTCAGCTTCTCAATAGCTTTCATTAGCTCAGCATTTTATTAATTCCCTCATGTATCCCTTTTCCTTTCAACTCAGAGGACAGATAGAGCAACTTTGTATCTAACAGAGTATGTACTGTAAGCAGTGGAGGACTCTGTAGCAAGGATTATTTGTCATCCCACATGGGGAACACATTGTGCTCATGGAAAAACAAAGGGTTTAAGGACATGAGCATCCCCTAACTTGAGTGGTGGAAAAGAAATAAGAGTGTGCTGGGAAGGATGAGGGGCAGCAGCTGCAGAGTCATTGATTGATTGGTGTGGGAGGGGCTCCCATACAAAACTGACATTGATCTATCTTTTAATCTAACAGCACAACAACAAATCTTAAAGCAATCAATTTTAATGGTATTAATAGTCCCATTCAAATTATTCACTTTCTACCTTAATTTAGGAGGCTGGCTTCATATTTCCCTGGCAGATTTGTCAAATAAGTATTGCTCTTTCTTTGAGAGCAGCTTTCCTTATTGCTCCATTTCTTTAACATGCTTGCTTCTTTAAAGAGTGTTATAATTTCCTCCCAGGACTGAATAATTAATAATTCATTCATTTGCTGCTTGTTGTGATAATCTTTCTTCCATGTATAAATAATTTCCATTTTGGCTTGTTTTTCCTTTTGGCAACTCACAGCCAGCCTCAACATATCTTAATCCAACACAAGCTCCGATCAGTTTAGATAATCTTTGTCACTCCTGAGTCAAGGCTGGGCACAGGTCAGGACTCTTCATTCTAGTAATTGCCTTCGCTTCATCTATAATTTGTTCTCTTGAATAAACCATCAGCTCAGCATAACTCTTCCCCCCTCCCTCCCCCTGCCTCATTTCAGGGCATATCCAGTGGCCATGGGAATCAATGGGTGGTTTTAGTCTGGGAACAATAAGCACTGAGCAAAATTTTTATCACTTTCCAGTGTATTGAACTGGGAGAGAGGAGCAAATGGAGCAAGGCTAGGATGAACTGTTTTAAGACAGAAAGCAATAACTTGAGCAGCAAGCTCACAGAGCTCATAGCCCTGCAAGCATATGATCATCTTCTATGGCTGCTTAAGTCTCTGGAATAAGTAAATAAATAATAAATATATGAACAGAAGCCAAATTGCAGTATTCCTATAACCAACAGCCATGGAATGATGCAGTAATATTATTTTCCATTTCAATTTGTTTCTAAGTAAAATATGAACATAAATACATGTAAACACCATATGTAAAAACCATACATCCCTACTATTAAGGGACTACATTTTCATTTAAGGGAATACACTTAAGGGAATGCAATTAAGTAAATACATCTTCAGTTTCAAAAAACCTCCTAATTTCAGAAAATTCAGACACTTTGAGAAAAAACATCTCCGCTGGAGTTGGGAGTTTTATTTCTCTCTCTTTATTCACATAGTCTTCCATTAGGATTTGTTACTGACCATAAGACCTTCTGGAGTACCCTGCTGAAGCCAGGTGTGATAGTCTAGTTAAATGCTGTTAAGTGCTCATGTAGTATCTTCAATCACATCTTTAAAAACAGGTTAAATTAATTTTAACCTTACATACTAGGCCGGAATACTGGACAGTGAATTGCAGTAGTCATTAAATGAGGAAGTAACTAATTTCCCTAACAGCAGCGTAAGATCCCTGGCTCTGTGTCTCCTTCCATTTTTCAAAGGAGCAACCTTACCCATTTTGATAGGGAGATTTCAACCACAGATGTCATATGCACAGTCTATCAGTACTTACATGTAATTTGGCAGCACAAGGAAGCTCTCATCATGATCCTGGACTCTCTGTTATGCTCAGTAAAACAAGACAAAGGGAGCGTTTCCCAAAGACCTTAAAATGTAAACCCAAGTTCCTCCCTGCAGTCTGTTGGATCAGCAGTGTTTCTCTTTTATCAGTTTTTTGTTAGAAGAAGACAGGGAGAAAGGCCTGAGAGAGCTCATATTAAGCTGCAAAAGAGAACATGGAAGAGGTAAGAAAATGCAAGGAGAAGGTGGACAGAAAAAAAAAGCTTAAGAGGACATAAAAAGTGTAAAAGAAAATAGAAATATAGACACCCATCCCCTGATAGCAAAGAACAGAAGAAATAATTTTATAATGAAGCCATCCCCAAGGAAAACAGAACAGAAGATTTTATTAGAGACTGCAACGAAAGAAAAAAAATAAAATTGTCTCTTTAATTTGTTGTAGTGTGAGAAATGCCTCTGCCATAATTTAGTTAATGTATGAGAATGGAGATAAGCCTATCAGAAAATCATCGGTAGCCCAGAGTTCTCAAGGAAAATCATTGCAGAACTCACTCTGAAAGATGCACTTCATGGTAGAGCGTAATTATGTTCAGTTACATTGCAAATTATATGGCAGTTGCCATTAATAAAAATGGAACACAACATTTATCCCACAGTCTGATATTTTTAATGTTTGCTTTTGAAATCCAGGTACAGTATATCTGACAGCATACTTACTAACACCATACTAAAAAGCCCTGTAACCAAAGTTTACTGTACCAGTGATGAATTAGCCATGCATAATCACAGTGCTGAGTAATTAATGCATTTTTTAGAGCCCAGATTACAGTGTACAATTATATATCACACAAATGTGAGATACAAAGACAAATTACAGTGTAATTGCAGCGTACCTATAGGATATTCAATGTGACTGTAAAGTATCAGCCAGCCAAAAGGATGTACGTGTTGTGACTCCCCAACATTGTGCTGGACAGTGCAGTGTTAAAAGTCATCTCATTAGTCACAAGAAATTGAGAAATGTGTGTATAAAGAGCTTATCTGAAAGCAGAAATGTGGATATTTAGAGGAACAAAACCCAGTCCATTGAGTTCTGTGGAAAACAAAGATGTCAAAAAGACTACGAAGTATTGACTACGACCCTCTTATGCAGTACTTTGACGCCAGTATATGCACTTGGAGATGGTGAAGATGAGAATTGTTTGTCTTATCAAAGGCTTGTGGAGTGATGTTGTAGGGAAGAGTCAAGTAATTCATAGGAAGACAATGCAAAAAGGTAAATCCACAGCTGGCTGTGGTGTGCACCTCTGTGGAAAGCAACCTCAGCTGTGTGTGAAAGGGAATGGGTGGCAATGCCAACCATTTGTGTGAGACATTGTCCTCTTCACCAACCCCTAGGCTTTTTCCCAATTCTTTCACTTTTTTAATGTTTGGAAGCCAATTCAATTAGGATATTAATGTATTAATCTTTCCTCTGTAGGAATCTCTTCAGTATATAGCATCATCACCAAAACTTCAGAACTGTTAAAAAAAATCAAGAAATATGAACAATCCTAGCAGAAGCCCTCATAAACCCAAAATATGTATCTTTCAGCTTTATAATCTTCATATTCTCATACTCATTAATTCAGACAAACTACAGAACATGGTTTCACATCCTACTAGTCCCATCTGGCCAGAGGCTGAGACTACTTGGAGTCAGGAACCCTACAGAAGCAAATGTTTGTGGTGGCCACAACCATTCACCCTATTCAGTAGTTATGTCATGTCAGTCATTGTTTCCCAACATAAGAATTTCTTATTAATTTTCTTGAAAGTTAAGGCCTGAGCTGTCATTGTATGACTTTCCTGACTATATAAGAAAACAAACCTGAGCAGCAAAAAGGGTGTATAAGAGTTATACAGTGACATAATAAGAAGAGAGGGAGAGAGAGACTTGGTCATCAAGTAGAAAGGCTGTGCTTTCTTTGATGTCATAGAACCAAAAAATCACAGCATGGTTTGGGTTGGAAGGGACCTCACAGATCATCTAGATCCAACCCCCACTGCCATGAACAGGCACAACCTCCATTAGACCACGCTGCCCAAAGCCCCATCCAACCTGGCCTTGAACACTGCCAGGGAGAGGGCAGCCATAAACCTCTACTACTGCTCACCACCCTCAGAGTGAAAACTTTCTTCCTAATATCTAATCTCAATCTACCCTCCTTCATCTTAAGGCCATTATCCCTTGCCCTATCACTACGCTCCTGATAAAGAGTTCCTCTCCAGATTTCTTGCAGGCCTCCTTTAGGTACTAGAAGGTTGCTACAAATAGGTTGCATTAACCATGTCAAAATTTATAACCTTGCCAGCTCTCCCTCTTTCTCTTCCCATTCCCTTCCAGCTGAAGAACATGTGGTAAATGTCTCTTCCATTCATGTCAATCAACATCTGATGATTATGCCTTCTTATTAATTTGTTATTAATACCTATGAGTCCCAGACATGGTCTAAGAACTTGCCAAGACAGGCAATGTGCACATTGATCAGAAAGGTCTTTCTACTCTACTTTTTATTCTACACAACTTTGGCAAGCTATTTACTAGACTGTAAACTAAAGTCAGCTTTTCTGTGAGAGCAGTGATTGGTATATTTTGACTGAGAAACTGGAATCGTTGTAGGCTGAGACTGAAAATCATTTTTATAATATTGATTCAAGTGGGCAGTTAAGTCCATCAGGGCAAGACAGAAGAATGTTTTATGACCCTTTTCTTAATAGGGAGAAAAAGATAGCTGCAAATTTTCAAAATACTTCACCTGACATCTACATTTCCATTCTGCCTTGTGCTAGCAATGTAGTTCTGGAAACAATGAGCCATTCACATCCATCCTTTCACATGAGAGCAAACAAATGGTTCCAGGAACAGGAGAAGGATGGGAAGAACTATGTGAGTGGTAGGGTCTGCAGCCTAAATTACATCCTGCCAGCAAAAGTCTAGACTATTCAGATGCAAGACAAAATTTCCAAGTTGTAAGCTCAACAGGCTGTTTTCCTTTTAAATTCAGTTAACAAGCAGGGCATTATATATATATTTATATAAAAAAAAGGACTGTTAATTTATTCCCCCATAAGTCTGGTAATTCTGGAGAAATATGCCCTCTTAACAAAAGCTGGGAAGCTGTGGGCAGCAACAGTGACCATGAACAGCCAAAAATATGCGTCACTCCACCTGTACCAAGGACATCTGTCACTCTTGAACCCCTTTGCTTTTGCATGTCTCTTCCAGCCTTTGACATATTATTTGGACAACTGAGATAAGTCAACACAGGATACCAATGGAAGCAACAGCACCACAGAGCCATTCCCCTCCCCCCATCTCCAGTTTCCCATCCTCTCCCAGCGTTGCACAAAAAAAATGTAATGGAGCTGCAGCATTTTAACAGCTGGGGATGGGGTTCACACTTTCATTCAGGACACTGCACTACATCGATTTGTGTTTATTTGAGCCACTGAAGCAGTCAAATCTGAGACCAAAGTTTTCTTGGTATAACAGAAGTTAATTGGAGCATTTCAGGCTTTTTCTGTGACTGTCTTTAGGCTGATCTTCCACAGGATGGAGTGCAGTGAAAAATATAAATGTTAAAATAGAACAAGCAAGACTTATGCCCATCTGATACTGCAAACCCTTCATTAGTGGTATTTAAGATCTATCCCATCTTAGAGTTCAGAAGGTGAAAACTTCCTCAGAAGGATCAAAGCTGCTATTTTCTGATGGTAGAACAAAAATTTTAAATCACAGTGGAAAGGCATCGAAAAGTATAGGTATCTCTTTTTGTAAGTTTACAATCATTCAGATTTTTCCTAACAGTGGGCATTCTGAGGTTCTTCATTATTTGAAAATGGGGTATTTGGTCATTTTCCTTTAAAAAAAAAAAAGATTGCATCAAAATGCCAAAGAGAAATAAATTCAAATATTTTCAGACACCTCAACTTACTTCTTTCGCCTGAAATCCAGCTTCCTTTCTATTCCACTTATTCAACAAATCATTAATCTAGGTAACATTAATTTGTCTTTCTTACTCTTTGTTTTTTTGTTTCTGAGTCTTTGAGATACACTGAGTCAATTTCGTAGCTTCCTCTTCAGTCAAAAGGCTGGAAGCTTATGTTCTGTTGAAGGTTTCATTCTTAAACTGGGTTTCTGACATAATTGCATAAGTCCAGGAGGCCCTCTTTTATATTAATAAATAAAATACATAACACAGTTGCAATATTATCTATTTTTTCTTAATCTAATATAACATCTGGTGAAAGAAACTCTAAACAACTGTAAACAAAAAATTTCACAGATGAAAGATTCTGCTTTCATCAAAAAACAAACATATGTTTCCAGACAAAGATTTTCTTTTGAAAATTTGTTTTTCATTTCATCTGAAAATGCTATGGAAACCTTTAATTGATGGGAAAGTTGAGAATTCTTCTGATATGTTTTTCCTCCACTGCTTAATCACCTTCTCTGTGTAAAGATGTTTACTTTATTTCTCATTTGCAATTATCTGACTTCAGCTACCAGCTATTATACTTTGTAATGCCTTTGTCTTCTAGATTAAAGAACACTTCAGTAGCCAGTGTTTTCTCCCTGTGAAGTTACTCGTATCTACACTATAATCAAGTCACCTCTCAATCTTCTTTTACTTTAGCAGAGTGTGAGGGATGAAAGACCTAACAGACTATGAACTCTGGAGGGGTATTGGAATGGGAAACCCAATGTTCATTATGGGACCTGTTGTTCACCTGCAGGCAAACCAGTTTATCTACTCCAGTGTTTTCTTTCTTACAGATTTTTCTTGCAGTCTTTAGGTGTGTCTGTAGCGCAACAGATTAGCAACCTTTTTCAGGCCTCTATTAGTGCAATAAAAAGAAAGTGACTAAACCAGGGTAAAGGAGCCCATCCATTTTAGCTCATTTACACTTATTTGGTTGATAACTTCTTAGACTGCTCATGAAGTTTTTGTTTGCTTGTTTGTTTTCTAGTTGAAACATTGATTGACTTAGAAAACATGAGGATCTCTCTTTAGGTCACTGCTGATGTGATTTCAGAAATCACACAGAAATAGGGTCTAGTTAACATAAGAATATGAAACTTTTCCAACCTAGCAATTCAAAATCCCAAGAGAAAATCAACGGAAAAACAGTTTCAAATATATCTTTGTGGGAGTTTTGTAAATACCCAGATTGCTAATGCAAGAAGTTCTGCTCTTTTGGAATATTAGTCACCCCATTTAAACTAAACATAAGCAAAAGGTTCCTACGCTATAATTTTAATTATACTTTACAATGTTAATATTAGCAAAAATGTGTACTTTATACATGGTTCTTGTACATATTTCTGCTGTACTCCACTCCATAGTGCTTATTGGTTTTGATGCAGGTTTAGTTAATTAAACTTGGAGTAAAGGGTAAAGAGTTAATCAAACCCAGGGTAAAGTGAGAGATTTTTGGTGGCATGTCCAGAGGCATAACTGCAGTGAAGACAAAACAATTCTTAGAATACTTCAACAAAACATAACAGCTTGGTAGACTGCAATAGGTAACCCATGATAGATAATATGTCATAGATAACATCTCCCTCTGGCCACACAGTTCTGTCTGCATAATATGGACAAGATCAGTACCAGTTAAACTACACACAATGCCTTAGCAAAGAAACCAAACCAATGGAATAAGAACATAATATCTTACTTTCATTGAAGTATTTACTTCTTATTGGGTTTTGCTAACACAACTGAAAGTAATACTAAAAAGTCCCTGCATGTACACACTAAAGAAAGACTGATGAGGCATAATAAATAATTCATTAATTTTGTTATTTTCTTGACTGAATTCACATGGGAATGCTGCAGGAGAAAACGTGATATTCAAAATTCAGAGACCTTTGAAACACCACAGAGGTTCTTCATCTTCATGATAGGCCACCTTAGATACGACAGCAATTAATTTTGGGTATAAACTATAATGTTGAAATGTACCTTTTAAAAACAAAGGCCATTTATTAAAATTGTGGAATCAGAATGAAATCAATGTTTAGAGAATATGTATATGAATGTACTAAGCTATATGCTTCCATGAGCTTTGGTAAATTACTTTTCACCTCTTCCATGAAAATAATATGGTTAGGTCCCAGAAATGGGTTTTATATCCCAGTCCACTCTGGGGGCTGCTCTAAAACCAATGAAACTAAATATCAAGACTTAGTCCAGGGAAAGAGACAGATGAAGTGCCATAGATGAGAGAAACAAACTGATCAGGACATTGTGAGGAAGTTTGTTTTCAGTAGTTGTGGAAACTGTGTTTACTTCCAACCTTTGTACAGCAAATTCCACTCCAGTCTAATAAATATAGAGAAAGACAAGGGAAAGATCTGAGATGACTGTGGTGACATGCTCATTAAAGTGACACTCCATCTGATTTTAAAGTAAGTGTTCAGGTCATCATAGGTCACCTTAATGCTAGCAACTAATTTATACTGTCCATCTGACCCCTCTAGGCAAAGTAAAGCAGGTGGGATGAGGTTTACTCACTAAACCCATCCTAAGGTCGAATTCCTGTAGCTATGCAAGACATGAGCTGATTCCTTAGTGCAGATCAAAGACTGACAGGTCTTACAATAAAACTAAAAAGGTGGCCCATGTTGGTACCTGCCATAGACTGTTGACCCTGCTGGACTCAGGGATAACTTCTGGCAGCATAGCCCCAAATTCCTGTTAGTCTCTGGGCTAAACCTTACCGCCTTTATATTTTATGCTGGACCTTTACAATGCTAACATTTACCCTTTTGTTATCTTGACTTGAACCTTAACTTTAGGGATGGCTGAAATGTTAACCATGAAGAGATCCAAACAGCCAGATGGGAGTAGTTATTATGTGAGCACAATGCCTTTTGGACACTGCTGCCTGTACATCCCTCGGCCTTCTTTGGCCATAATTTCAACCTGGACGTCATTTCCATAGCCAGAGTGGTTACTGGTCACCCTGGCTGATCCTTCTGGTTCATCCTGTTGTAGCCCTCGTCCCAGTTTGGCCCAGCATCCTCTTGCACTGTCTGTTGTGTGTGTATTTGTCATATAGATAGGTATAGGAGTAAGTATACAAATTCACACCCACAATACATATTTCTGTATAGGTGTATACCCACTATATACAATTGTAGAAATACACACCAATAAAATGCAAAATATATGCATTTATACCTATATAAGTATATATATATGTTTCATTAGGCCAGTAACAAATAGCATTGTTAAACTATGTTCTATAAAAAAAAGGTGATATCTGCCTATGTCAGTGCTAATTTCTTCAATGTTCATTGCTCAAACACATAAACTTTTCCTCACCCACCACCCAAAATAGTCTTATAGAACTTCTTCCCGGTACAGTAATCTGTGCAGGTTTCTCCTGCACACTAGATTTCTGACAAGAGGGAAAAACTATATGTACAAGGGCTCCTGACAAGTTGGTTTGAGTTTTGTTTTTACAGTCAGCAAACCTGATGTGATTTTGAAAGTAACTAAAATGTTCATTATGTATGAAGGACGTAGAAAGGCTCTTTAACTGGTGCCCTGGATGGCTCAAAATTGTACTGGCGCCTTCCTGCCTGCTTCAGTATCTTAAACTAGGCATGAATCACAAGTAAATTGCCCAGTCTAATCAAATTCTACCTGAATATATGTTACATAGAGTTGCAGAAGATGTGCTATATCTTGAAAAATGGAAATATTTCAAGGTCTAATCAGATCACTATAAGTGGAAAAGCAGTGATCACTAACGCCAAATGAAATTATACTGTGGAAAGTACAGAGTGGATTATTAGATAAGGGCCGAGTGATCACTAGTATAAATTATTGATCACTACTTCCAAATTCCACTGTATGACTGACATTTCCTCCAGTGTTTCTAAGCATGGGTCAATTGCTATGTGACTAACATCCGCAAACCTTATACTTTCAAAGTACATGCCAAGTTTTCCAAGAATCAGTGTGATAGATAAAACCTGATTCACCACTGCTTAACTCCAGTTTTTCCAATGTATGGAACGTTATTGAGCTCAAAGGCAAATAAGAAGGGTTAGTGCATAAAGCTATAACTATTAATGTAAAAGAGAGATGGTTACCTTAACTTCCAGTGTGGCTGTTCCTAAGTTGCAGGATCAAAATGAAGGCAATGGCTGCAGAAGCAGCAGACAGAGAAAGAGCAATGTGAATTCAAAGAGCATTTATAGTCAGGACCTGAGAGACCTGACACTTTAATAGTTTAAATCTTCCTTCACTGTCATAGATACCCAGAAAGCTAAAACAGGACAGTAAAGGGTGCACACATCTGTGTTGATACATAGGGAAGACAGGGAGAAGAAATGAGAATACTAATTACAGTGGGCTGAGAGATATCCTTATTATGAAGGATAACTTCCTTCCTATTTTTTTTAAGGCTTTCAGAGATAGTCTGCTCCTCAGAGCAGAGAAAAAAACAAAGCACACAATTACCAGATGTTTGGAAACACAGATTCCAAGCCCAGCAGCCAGTGGAGGTTTACCAGTGCCACAGAAATAAGTACTGACATCGCTGAACAGATACGTAAAAGGAAGCGAAGAACCACAGACTGACTCACAAAATATGGATCACTGGACTGATTTGCCTTCAGAGAATCACTGAAAACCTGTGTATTTCACTTACACTGCAATTTATACTTCATGCTGCCCACTCTTCTGAGCCAGGTGCGCACAACAGGGTTTTGCTTCATTTAACACTTTACTTTCCTGTGACTTTGAAGCCTCTGCTCCTGAGTAATCTATTATATTTCCATGAAACATTTAAAAAATAAATCCAGATTTCCTACATAGTAACTTTTTTCTCTCTCTGGCATGTATGGGCTTGATAATTTGTATGGAAAGTAGAAATGGAGTGGAAAGGAATATGAGTAAATATGCAAGTTGCTCTGAATGGCTTCATTTCAGTCAAAACTAAGTTGAAGTGAACAGCACAAAGGATGTCTTTTGGGTTTTGTACAGACTATACTCTTCAAAGATTTCTGGCTCAATTTTAAAAAAAAAATCTTGCAGTTTTCTTCTGAACATCATGGCATATATCTCACAAATATTATTTAGGACAAAAGTATAATTTCCATTTGAGCCCTTAATCTGAATTTTCATATCTTGTATTTGATTTGGGATTTTTGGAGTGAAACAAGAATTGACATTGAAACAGGAACTATTGCACACTGACAGCACACATTTTTCACAATATTTTTGCCAAACCAAGTTGCTGGATCAATTGAAACCAACAGCACAGGCCTGGGAACTGGCTATCCATTCAGATTTGATAGGAAAGAAATCAATAGTGCTGTTGAAATTAATAGTGCCATTCTAAAGAATATGACCTGTTAACTAACCAACATTTAAATAATCACTCTTGGGCTCAATATAAAATTTCCATGGCTTTAAACAATAGTTTGAGCAAATCCTTATTCATTAGCAGGTCAGATTTGTTAGATATGGTTTATTGATTTTCAAATCAATGAAGGATGGTTTTGAAAATGCAGCAGGGACTATTTATTAAAAGCTCTAGTTTAAACTCACAGAAGAGTGAACAAAGATAGCTAAAGATAAAACCCTTAGTATATAAAACATTCAGATCAGTAAGGCAAGGCAGCAATTTTGCAAGTACATTATGCTTCCCTGCACCTGGCTGGGCTTCCTGCTACACGAGCAGGAGTCCTGCTATGTAGCAGGAAGTCAGAAGGAACATATGAGAGCATATCTACAGATGTAGCCAAGAATGCTTTTAAAATTCTTTAAAATCAAGAGCAAAGAATTAAACCTGTAGAAATTTAATTGATCCCGTAAAAACACACTGAGAAGTGTGTACTTCAGAATAGTTCATCACCACTCAAAAATAAACAGATATATTTATTATCCTTCTCTTAAAATTCTTTTTGCAATGTTGGTTCTAGATCAAGGCAAAGAGGTTCACTCCATTTTCAAATTAATTTCCCATTGTGTTCACCTTTTCAGCAATCCAATTTTTCCAGCACAAGTGTGGAAGTGAATTTCAAGTCAGTATACACAGAAATGGGATTTTCAATTCACCCATGCAAATATTCGCTCCGGCAGAGCATGCGTGGTCATTCCATCTGGAAATAGAAATTATATGTGAGTTTCTGACTAGCTACAACCAAGCAATACAATATAAACTTTGGCTGTTTGCATATCAACTACATACAGAAAATGGTTTATGATTAATGCCTTCAGGCAATCAATATGGAAAAATGGCAAACAGAGTCCACTCAAAGAAACAAGGAATCCTGACCTGAACACAGCTATTTCAGAGAGCACAAAAAAACCCCATGCAGTTATATAAATTATCAACTTCAAATTATTTCTGCGAGGGAGTCAATTTGTTTCCATTTCAGATACAGTGATTCCAAGTGCAGTATTAAATCTGTCTGGTTATCCCAAAAATAAAACCAAGTTAGCTTTGTCATTACTGACTGCTTACTTATTAAACCATACATGGTTTAATACAGTACTTAGCCACAGCATAGTAAACTATAAAGAAGCAACAGAGCATGAATTTCCAGACATACATAAAAGCTAAGTACTATGTTGTCTTTAAGGTATATATTGTCTGTTTT